>APFE031230226.1:26983-44183 GCA_000404065.3 Pinus taeda
AGCATTAGGTTGTTAAGATAAAAGAATAAAATAATCTTAATGGTAATACATATTACTATTATTTACTATTTTATAAAGGAAATAAGTTAAATTATATGAATAAAATAAATTAATGGTTAGATTGAAAAGTAATTTAATTAATTATTTAAATTGTTAATTAGTTATTATAGTATATATATATATATATATATATAATTGTTTGTGTTTAGGTTTATAAAGGTAAATTTTTTTTGTTAATTTAATATTATTATTATTAATATTATTATTATTGGAAATAAATTAATTATTATATAAAAGTTAGGATTAAGATAATTTGATTTACATTATTTAATTAATATAATTATATTATATATATACTATATTATATATTATATATTAGTATATATAAAAGTTGTGAGTTACTGCGAATTTTCATTTTATTAATTTAATACAAAAATAAAAACAAACAATTGGAGGAATATAAAAATATTATAAATAAATAAATAAATAAAAAATATATTATAATACATCTAAAAAAAAATGTATATATAAATACCTAAAAAAATTCTAAAAAAAAAAAAAAACTTAATAAATTAAATAGATAAGTAAATGACGAGAAAAAAAAAATCCAATACCTAGGAAGCTATGGCAGGGATCCAACAACTGCTTATCTTCTACCCGTCTTCTCTATTGAGATTGTTCGGTCTCTTCTCAATCTCAAGGGCTTCCCTAAATTTTCGGTGATGGAACTGCGAAACCCTAGCGATAACACTCACCTCCCCTATGTAAACATGATGCTTAGTACTTTCGGCATGCTCAGCTAAAGAGAAAGACTTGGTCCTTCTAAGCTTGAGGTCAGCTGCATGCTCACTAATTCTTTGATTAATGGAGCGACCTGTCTCACCAATATAGGGGGTGGGAACAAGGAATAATATAAACCCCTTTTATGTCCTTAGGGTTGATAGGATCCTTTACAGACCTGAGGGATTTACGAATGGTGATGAGGGGTCTAAAGGTCGAGGGGACATTGTGCCTCTTAAGAATCCTGGCAATCTTATCAGTGGTCCCCTGAACAAAAGGAAGATGGACACCTGGGACCCGCTCTTTTGGTTCTCTTTTAGCTAAAGAATTCTTAGCAGCCTTGAGGAAAGCTTTCTGACCTAGGTACCTGCTATAACCATTCTCAACAAAAACATTAAGGAGGTGGGACTTCTCTTTCTCAAAAATTTTATCATCAGAGATCCTAAGGGCCCGAGTAGCTAGGGTGTTGAGAACGTCGAACTTTTGAGCCAGGAAATGGTGGAAATTGGCATGAAGATACTGCTCCGTATGTGTCTTCTTTCGAAACACTTGGTGGGAGAGGGAACCATCACCATTCTTAGAAATAAGAATATCAAGGAATGGGAGGCAACCATTGACTTCCTGTTCTTTAGTGAACTTAATGGCTGACAATTAATGGTTGAGATAATCAAGAAGAGATCCAGTTCCTCTTGGCCATGAGACCAAATGACATTAGTGTCATCCAAAAATCTCTTCCAAAGCTTAGGAAGGAGGCGCGCCGAGCTAAGGGCCCTGGCTTCAAAATCCTCCATAAAAATATTAGCTACGACAGGAATTACAGGATTCAGAACGAAAGAGGTAGAGAAGAGCGAGACATGCAAACCAATTGTAAATCCTGGAAGTGACAAAGTTGCCATATGGGGTGCACCAACATCTCCCCAAGAGGAGAAGGGACTAGGATTTCCTCCAAGGGGAAATCCTTGGTTGGTAGACTCCATTTTCTCAACCTAAAGACCAACAGGGGAATTTGTGACGTTATTTCGATTAAAATAAATTTTTAGACACTTTGACACAACTTGTTTTTTCAATTTTAAAGAGTTGAGAAAAAACAAAAGATGTCTCTAGTCGCCTTTAATTTTTATTGAGCCTGAAGTGATAAGTGCTCAAAGGACCTTTTCCTTTAAGGAGTTTGAAAAGGAGAAAAATGGACTTCTCTGGAGATCTAGGCAGAGAGGATTACCAAACCAATCACAAAACTACAGAATACTTTTTACGGTACGGCAATCAATCTTCCTGAATGTTGTGTTCGATGCACTGCGATCGATAGGGCGACAGACATGGCTTCCTAAGGATAAAGGATGCAACCTATTGTGGTCTCCCAATATATACTCAACGGTACGTGGGAGCACAATTCTGTACTCGAACTTGCCATCTCAGAGTGGAGGAATCACCCAACCAACACTGAAAGAAACAGTTACCAGGTTTTACGATGCCCAAATACATCTCTAGCCTAGACCTCTAGATGTTGTGTATTAAGTTCCAAAGAGTTGTTAGATTCATTTAATTTATTTTAAGTTGACCTTGCTTAATAATTTTCCTTTCAGGTTCACTACATGATGTATATATAATTCCTAAAATGTAGTCTAAGATGATAAACAAACGTTTGATCTTCTTTCAACAATGAAAATCCTAGCTACTAAAGGGAAGAAAGTCAACAATCGTTTCTTCACAAAGCACATAGCACACGCTAAATACACAGTCCTAAATCAAGCCAAGCAATCAAAAATGCAAATCCACATGCATGTATTTTTTCAGCCCTCTTAATGTGTGAATGATGTAAAGAAAGATATGTGAAAAACTAAATTACTTTTAAAGTGACAGTACTCAACAAAATTCTTTTTCAAAACAAAGTGAAAACAAGAGAGACACTTTGCGATTTTGAAATGGAAATTGCTTTTCGACACTTTAAAAATACTAATTCAAATCCTATGCAATAGTAACTGTATAATCATCTATCAAGAAAAATGTGATTGCCTCCTAAAACTGAAAATGACAGCTATGACACTTTCAGATCTAGAGACGATAGTTCGACTATGCTACTTTTTGCAAAAGAGAACTAAAAATGATGCGCAATACATAAAAACATTTATAGTTCTTTGCACTAAGGAGGCGGAATAATGTAAGAGAAGGGGGTTTTCACAAAAGTACATTGACTACATACATGAAAACTCTTGTAGGACTGAAAACAGTGAGAAAAATCCACAGTCTGAGGGTAAAGTTAGCCCTCCTTAACCATCGCACTTATTACACAGTGAACTCAGTATGTAGTGCACCTACTGCACTCGGGAAGTGCGATGCATACAGACTACCTCTAAGGCAGGGTGCGATGGTAGCAGTGCGAGACTTTGAACGGGATTTCACTCACAGTTTGCAATCTAGTTCAGGTGTTTAGGCCGAATAAGTGAAGATCAGTGTATGTAAAACACAGGGGTGATCTAAGGGGTTACTAGAGCCACCACTTAGGGCAATTAGATTGCTTGCGGATCTATTCTTTAATTCATAAACAAAACCCAGAGATAGACTGAAGCAGCATTGATCTACTTTGCATTTGTATAACAAATGCAGCTCGAAGGCTAGCTGGCTTGACTTCAGGCTCCGTCTATAAGTTTATAGAAGAAAGAAGGATAGATATGCTAACAAGTAATCTAATGTTTTCCCCAATGGAGTTTCCATTTTGTTATCCGGGAATAGTGTCCACTCAGATGCTACTATTCCCACTAAGATGGGTGGCTATCTTAGAAACAAATAATCAAAGTCTACTGTTATTTCCTTTTATGAAAATAGACGAGAGGAGAACGAAGAATACCAACCTGAGTTTTGTGTTTTATTTCCTCTCCTTCTTGATAGAGTTTTGCCGCTTCTTCTTTGTCTTCCCAACATCAAAAGAACCCGTGGAATCACAGCAATATACTACTATCCAAGAAACAAGGATCTAAATTCATAAATAATACAAGATCAGATGTGTATTAACCATATACATGCATATGTAAACACGTACACAAGAATATGGAAGGAAACAAGAATAGCTTTATTAAGATGAAAAGTAGCAAGAGGATTACAACCATGTGCTCTGACCCAGCATCATCCTCCAGCTAGGAAGCCCTTCTTCAGCTCAAGCAAGGCTTAGATCACCCATCACTATGAATGTACACCAGAAAACCAACAACACTTCTCTATAAGATACAAAATTCCAGCCTCCGAATGTCTGTGATGAGGGATCCATATATAGATGATTACAAAGAGGTGAGTTATCTTTTGGGATCTTGATTAGTGTCCTCTCTCTGATAGTTCCTGCTTCCACTTGGAGAATGATGATCTCTTACTCATCCCTGGTTGAGAATAGAGAGGCAAGTGTCAGAGTGGAAGCTTCTGGAAGATTCCATGATCTTCCACCTCGCATTTTGGTCCCTGCCATTTGTCCATTCCTGACCATCGCACCCTACAGAGGATCAAATCAATATGCATCGCACCTTGTACACTGGGAAGGTGATATGCATCACACCTTCTATATTGAGCTTTCTGTATGGTCCAGTTTTGACCATTTATGAGCATTTTTTAGTGGAGAACTTCTAGGAGATGATGTAATCAGTTGACCTTGTTCCTTTAGGTAGTGAAGCAACAATTTTAGGGACTTAGGAGCCCTCAGTTTATGGACATTTATGATTAGGGTTGAAGTGCCCAAAAATTTCTATAATAATGGGGATGATGAATTGCATTCCATTTGTTGAAATCAGTTCCATAAGAGAATGGAATTGGAGATGGTTTCCTAGTTCCCTTGGTCATCCTTGGGCGAGTTCAGAGAGGCAAGTGGCATAGGAGAAGTTTCTAGAAGATTTCATGAGTAACCAACTCACAAACTATCCCAGAATTCTTTCCAACCTCACCCGTCACACTTACTAAAGGGCCAAATTATGATGCATTTCACTTAGATAGTGTAGTAGGTGAGATGCATCTCACCCTAACACAGGGCTTTCAGATATGGTTCATTTTAGGCACTTTCTAGATGACTTTTTAGCTCGAAGTTTTGGGGAATGAGGCATTCAGATGACTTAGTTCTTTTATGGTATAAAACAACTAATTTAAGGGTTGATGAACCCTAATACATAGACATGTAGGTTTTGGGTTGAATTGCCCAAATATGTCTAGGAAAATTATTGTCTTGTTGAATGACTAACCCTCTAGGTTTGGTAGCT
This sequence comes from Pinus taeda, assembly GCA_000404065.3. Lineage (NCBI taxonomy): Eukaryota > Viridiplantae > Streptophyta > Pinopsida > Pinales > Pinaceae > Pinus > Pinus taeda. The sequence continues at coordinate 31,996 of APFE031230226.1, forward strand.
AACCTAGAAAGAATGGTTTAAAGCAATTCAATATCTTTCCTATGAGTGACAGATAAGAAAGAGATTATGAAAGACCAACCTGTAACTTTTGCTTGAATCCTTGCTTGATCTCCCTCTCCTTTGGCCGATCCCGTAACTCCTAGCCATATTTAACACACTTGGAGAGTACCTGCACAACTACCGAAAGGAAGACCTGTCAAAGCATAATGATCCATCAGAACATAAAAAAAATAGAATCAGAAATATGATAAACAAATGAATGCATTTACAATTAACACAATCAATTGGGAAAGATCTTGAAGAACTTTATTGATATCAAGGAGAATTACAACCCATAAGAATTCTGATCTAACACCATCCTCCCAGCTTCAAGCTTTCTTCACCTCATTAATAAACAAGAATACACCAACAATGACATAATGCTTTCACTTCAATAATAAAACTAGCAACACTACCTTACAACTCAAAATAATTCAACCCTCTGATCTCTTGGATGGGAGATGCTTTTATAGATGATTGCAAGAGGGTGAGTCATCAACGGGGATGATGAATGCCATTCCATTTGTTGAAATTAGTTCCATAGGAGAGGAGAATTGGAGATAGTTTCCTTGTTCCCTTGGTCATCCTCGGGCGAATTCAAAGGGGCATGTTGCACTGGAAAAGTTTGTAGAAGATTTCATGAGCAACCAATTCACAAACTATCCTGGAATTTTGTCCAACCTCACCTATCACACTTACTAAAAGGCCAAACTATGATGCATCTCACGTGGACAATGTAGCAGGTGAGTTGCATCTCACTCTAACATAGGGCTTTCAAATATGGTTCAGTTTAGGCACTTTTTGGATGATTTTTTAGCTAGAACTTTTGGGGAATGAGGCACTCAGATGGCTTAGTTCTTTTAGGGTATAAAAAAACTATTTTAGGGGTTGATGAACCCTAATACATTGACATGTAGGTTTGGGGTTGATGTGCCCAAATATGTCTATAACAGTTTCCCCCTAAATCATGAGGTCGTAAATTTTCATGTCGGGTGAAATGCTTTATCATGAGGATTGGAAGTTTCAGACTGGAAGGTGACCTGCATCAATTACAATACAATACATCATGATAATATGATTTTTTCATGAACTAGCTAAGGGAGGCATTCCCTTTCTCATCTTTATAAACTTTCATTACATGTACATAGATCAGATAGTCGTCTACAGATATAGACTTGTGATTCTATACATATAGAGTCGTAATCGATGATTAGGATGACCATTTGTGTAAAGCCTTTGTACATACTCCTTAATATATCATAGCCCAGATGGATGAAACTAGGTCTAGGGTCTTCCAAATCGTTCAATATTCATTCAATGTAAAAGTCAAACCATGTGAAAAAGATGTTATGAGGTCGAACATGGAGAGACATTATCGATTACTAGCCAATAATGTGAACTGTTAACAGACGTGAGAGGGATCACCGATAAAGAAGATTAACGTCAAGGTAAGGCAGTACATTCACATGGTGTGAATAGATGATTTGATTTCTAACAACATGCAAAATCTTTTGGTCGAAGGCTATTGATGTCAACCTGTCGCCAGAATAGAGAAACTTGCCATTGATGTATGCAAGCTTCAAAGCACTGAAAAGGTGCTTGTAATTTGACTTCTTGGATAATGAGTTGATGTCGACAAGAAGTGAATCATCGTAGGAGGGCCTTGATGTATCCCACTTCTATGACACAAAACAAATTAAATTATTTTTGGAGATGAAAATGAACTGACGACACAAGGTTCAGGAATGGTAGTCATGAAAATGAAGGTTTGTGGTATTGCAATGAATGAGACTTTAACTAGATGACTTCTCTTGAACATATCGGTGACACTGAGATGAATTGGTAGCATTGACCCAAAACAAAAGTGATGGATGGTGTGATAGACCAACGGTATGATAACCATCAAACAAAATGTCCCAACCTAGCTTAATCATGGAGATGAAGTGAAAGTGTTATGTTCAAGAGCGACTTGCTACCATAAGTTTTCAAGATTTATCCCCTTTTTCCCAGTCATTGCTAACGAGTACCTCCTTATTTTTTATCAAGCTTGAGGAGGATAACATATGCTTGTTGTATAGTTTTTCCTTTAGGAAAACCCATCGCTATTTTATGTTTTAAGAAATCTAGCGATGGCGAAACTCGGTCTCATTTAGATGGAAAAGTTTGTCACTATTATTTTAACGAGTTTAATGAGAAGGATAAATCGGTCATTTTCATGTTTAGAGAGTTTGAAAAGAGAAAAAATAAAATGCCATACATTCCTTTTCGCAAAATAATCCCTCAGGTCTGAAAAAGGATAAAATAATGTAAGAGATATGTCGTTCCCAATACTTTAACGAGCTGGAATGGACAAGCGCTCAACAATCTTTTCTTATTTAGAGAGTTTGAAAAGAGTTTAAAGAGGACTCTATTTTGAGGAACGAGTGGTGTCCAGGGTATTAATTGGTTCTAGTGATGTTGGAATTTCTCAAAACATGTTGATTTATGTGAAGAGGTTGGCTAATAAGACCACTCATTGCACATTTTCCTCAAAAAGGTTTAAAAAAACTAAGTGAAAGTGTATGATCGGCCAAAGGGATGGTGGCAATGGGATGAAAACAACCAAGGCTCATTTGACGAAAATGGCTGAGAGAATGGAAATCACAAGGGTTAAAAGAAAAATGGGTTCATTCTTACACAAGCTTAAACCATAGGGAACTATACTTGGATTCTATTTCATGTTTACACAATCCAGAAATGAAAAACTATGCTTGAGATTAGTTTACATGCCTCGAGCATGATGAAAGGGAGAGTCTCCTGTAACTAGATGGAGTCGTTGCAGTGATGTAGGATGGTTATCCAACACCTATTTGGCTTTGTCCAGATAGGGACAGAGGTGAATGGGTTGATTTCCTTCACATAACCTACAAGATCGAAACAAGGAACTTAACTTTATCATCAGGTGCATGCCCCCTTTTCATATTTAGAGATTCTATGAAACCAAAGATTCTGGGTTCGATCCCCAGTGGAGTTGCCAATTTTTTTCTAGAAAAATTAATGTCTTTTCAAATGACTAACCCTCTAGGTTTGGTAGCTAACCTAGAAGCAACAATTTACAGAAATTCAATATCTTTCCTATGAGTGACAGATAAGAAAGAGATTATGAAAGACAAACCTATAACTTTTGCTTGAATCCTCACTTGATCTCCCTCTCCTTTGGTCGATTCCGTAACTCCTCCCCATACTTAACATGCTTAGAGAGTACCTGCATAGCTACAGAAAAAAATACCTGTCAAAGCATAATGATCCATCATAGCATAAACATTATAGAGTAAAAAATATGATAAAGAAATGAATGCATTTGTAGTTAACACAATCAATTGGGAAAAATATTAAAGAACTTTATTGATATCAAGGAGAATTACAACCCATAATATGTCTGATCTAGCACCATCCTCCCAGCTCCAAGCATTTTTCAACTCATGAATCAACAAGAACACACCAACAATAACACAATGCTCTCACCTCAATATTGAAACTAGCAGCACTTCCATATAACTCAGAATAATTCAGCTCTCTGATCTCTTGGATGGGATATCCTTTTATAGATGATTGTAAGAGGGTGAGTCATCAATGGGGATGATGAATGCCATTCTATTTGTTGAAATTAGTTCCACAAGAGAGTGTAATTGGAGATGGTTTCCTAGTTCCCTTGGTCATCCTTGGGCAAATTCAAAGAGGCAAGTTGCACAGGAGAAGTTTCTAGAAGATTTCAAGAGCAACCAACTCACAAACTATTCATAAATTTTTTCCAACCTCGCCCATCACACTTACTAAAGGGCCAAACTATGATGCATCTCACTTAGACAATGTAGCAGGTGACCTGCATCTCACCCTAAAATAGGGCTTTCAGATATGGTTCGGTTTAGGCACTTTCTAGATGATCTTTTAGCTAGAACTCTTGGGGAATGAGGCATTCAAACGACTTAGTTATTTTAGGGTATAAAAAAAAAAAATTAGGGGTTGATGAACCCTAATACATCGACATGTAGGTTTTTGGTTGATGTGCCCAAATATGTCTATAACAGTTGCCCCCTAAAGAATGAGGTCATAAATTTTCATGTCGGGTGAAATTCTTTATCATGAGGATTGGAAGCTTCAGACTGGAAGGTGACCTGCTAGCTGAGGGAGGCATTCCTTTTCTCATCTTTATAAACTTGCATTACATGTACATAGATCAGATAGTCTTCTACAGATATAGACTTGTGATTCTACACATATAAAGTCGTAATCCATGATTAGGATGACCATCTATATAAAGCCTTTGTACATTTGATTTGGTACTCCTGAATCTATCACAACCTAGATGGATGAAACTAGGTCCGACGTCTTCAAAATCGTTCAATATTCAGTAAATGTACAAGTCAAACCATGTGAAAAAGATGTTATGAGGTTGAACATGGAGAGACATTGTCGATTACTAGCGAACAATGTGAACTGTTAACAGACGTGAGAGGGATCACTGATAATGAAGATGAACCTCAAGGTAAGGCAGTACATTTCACATGGTGTGAATAGATGATTCGATGTCGAACAACATGCAAAATCTTTCAGTCGAAGGCCATTGATGTCAACCTGTCGCCAGAAGAGAGAAACTTGCAATTGATGTATGCGAGCTTCAAAGCACTGAAAAGGTGTTTCTATGTCGACTTCTTGGATAACGAGTTGATGTCGACAACAAGCAACCCATCATAGGAGGACCTTGATGTATCCCACATCTATGATGCGAAACAAATTAAATAATTTTTGGAGATCAAAATGAACTGACGACACAAGGTTCAGGAATTGAGGTCATGAAAATGAAGGTTTGTGGTATTGCAATGAATGATACTTTAACTAGATGACTTCTCTTGAACATATCGGTGACACTGTGATGAATTGGTAGCGCTGACCCAAAAAAAAAGCGATGGATGGTGTGATAGACCAATGGTATGATAACCATCAAACAGAATGTCCCAACCCAGCTTAATCATGGAGATGAAGTGAAAGTGTCATGTTCAAGAGTGACTTGCTACCATAAGCTTTCAAGATTTTACCCTTTTTCCCGAGTCATTGCTGACTAGTACCTCTATATTTTTTGTCAAGATTGAGGAGGATAACATATGCTTGTTCTATAATTTTCCCTCCAGGCAAACCCATCGCTATTTTATGTTTTAACGAGTCTAGCGATGGTGAAACTCGGTCTCATCTACATGGACAAGTTTGTCGCTATTATTTTAACGAGTTTAATGAAAAGGATAGCTCAGTCCTTTTTATGTTTAGAGAGTTTGAAAATAGACAAAAGAAAAATCCATGATTTATTTTTCGTAAAATAATCACTCAGGTCCGAAAAAAGGATAAAATAATACAAGAGAGATGTCATTTCCAATACTTTAACGAGCTAGAATGGACAAGCACTCGACAATATTTTCTTATTTAGAGAGTTTGAAAAGAGTTTAAAGAGGACTCTATTTTGAGGAATGAGTGGTGTCTAGGGTAGCAATTGGTTCTAGTGATGTTGGAACTTCTCAAAACATGTTGATTTATGTGAAGAGGTTGGCTAATAAGACCACTCATTGCAGTTATTCCTCAAAAAGGTTTAAAACAACTAAGTAAAATCATATGATCTACCAAAGGGATGCTGGTGATGGGATGAAAACAACCAAGGCTCATTTGATGAAAATGGCTGAGAGAATGGCAATCACAAGGGTTAAAACAGAAATGGGTTCATTTTTACACAAGCTTGAACCATAGTGAACTATGCTTGGATTCCATTTCATGTTTACACAAGCTTGAAATGAAAAACTATGCTTGAGATTGGTTTACATGCCCTGAGCATGATGAAAGGGAGAGTCTGTTGCGGGATTTTATCCCCTAAGGCTCTTGGGTGGAACCCTAGCAGACTGAAAGTTGTCTAAATCAAGAAACATGCACACACACAGCCATTATGCTAGAAAAGGCTATTTCTAAGGTGAGAAGGACGTACCTTAGGTCCTACGTTTGGGTAGTTCCTCAAGGGTCCAAACCCTTCTTCACGTCCCTTCCGCTCCTTTGCCCTGCAAAACCAACAATTCCAAAGAATGTAGCAGTATATGGACAAAGATTTATATAAAAATCACCTTTATGTTATACAAGAAAGGAGTTAGTTATAAACTTTTAGACATCCATTCATACATGAAATTCAAACATGAACATCATTAACATAAAGAAAGAAGCATATCGGGAACAAGACGTGTTTCTTTATTAGACAAATAGAATAGTACAAAAAAGAGCAATATCACCTGAACCACTTCTGCAGGCTCAAAGCTCAGCCTCCTTCTGGATCCATCCCGCCTCAAGCCTCTAGTAGGTCACCTTCCAATACTCACTCCAAGATGTCATAACTAAGGCATGAACATCAAATCAAAAGGAAACAAGGGTTTCCTGTACAAAATGGGGGAAGTGCAGAAGGCACAAGGGTCTTCAAAACTGATCAAGGGGAAATCTCAGTACAATAACCTTTCTCTATATTCTCTCCTCCCTTAGGCCTCCCTTTTGGTGTCTTTTTATACCAATTCCCATGTAGTTTTTTACTTAGGAATTGGTTGGGGACAGTTGAGGCCACGGGCACTAACAGGTGATCAGCAGGTAAAACCCGCGATCTCCACCTGAAAATAAGGAGTTTTATATTTTTTTAAGTGTTTTAATACATATATGTGGGTTGGGTATATATGAACCCGCGTATACACGAATTTAACTCAGGGCAATGTCTCGTACAGGGAATAAAACACTGTTTTTTAGATTTTGGACCAGGTCTGGAAGGACGGGTTGCCCTAGGCCATAAGTGCAGCATCACAAACCATAATAGTGAGATTTGGAGCTATAAAAGATGCCCCCTAATATATGAGGTCAGAAGGGATACATGATGGCCGAAATGTATTAAGCAAGTACATGGAAAAGAGACCTGCCAAAAACCGAGGAGTACTTCACCAGAATTCAGCCTGCCAAGCCACAAAAGAAGATCAGAAAGAAACACTGTCTGAGGCGGGCATACCCATGCTCAGAGAAAGCAAAGCATGTCCGCATATCAAGTACAATCGGATCCACTAAGTACACAAGTATAAATGACTGGTAAATACATAATGGATCATCTGATCATGATCGAACAAGTACATGTGTGAATATCACATATAAAACTATCAATGATGCTGAGAAATACAATAGATCACTGATATCAAAGACTGATCCCAAAAGGTACCACCTGAACATGATGGAAAAGGCTAGTACTACAATGCAAACTCAGGTGCCAACATATATAATGTCGTCGTGACTGACTGCAACATATAAGCTGGAGTGGTATCAACTAGCAGCAATAGGAGCAACTGTCAAGTGAACCAATGAATGTTGATACAACCTAAGGTCTTCACCGACCACCGTGGTACATTTCTACACCATGGGAATAAATGATCTGAAGTCGACCATGTGAGAAATCGTTTGATTACCGGTCATTCATGTATACCGTTAACAAACGCGAGACTACTCACCGATAATGATAATGAGCGTCAAGGTACCCAGTACAAACTATCAAGTGCGAATAAATGAGCTGAAGTCGAACACCTGTAAGAATCTATCGATCAGGAGACAATGATGGTTTCCCACTGTCGATAGCAAAGGATCTGCCACTAATGACTGCAAACCCCAAGGTACTTCCAAATGGCCCTTAGATCTTTACCCCAGAGCAATGAGTCGGAGTCGATAGGGAAAGATCCGCTAGAAGGAAGTCATTAAGGCATCCTTCATCAATCTAGCGCGAGTGTAACCCGTAGGCCAGTAATGTGGAAGGAATCGGACGAAGAAAGATGTAGTAACCAAACCGAGGTACATTTCCGGCGTACTCAAGATGTAGCTAGCACACGGCAGAAACCCTCTGAACCAACCAATAATGAAAGCTGACACAGAGGCGGGGTATCCACCAATAGGGTCAAATGGAAACCAAGGTACGGCACGAATCCCAATGTGTGATAATGTAAGATGACGTCGAACACAAGGGAAACCACTCAGTCAAAGACCCATGATACTGATCGATGCTGAGCACAAGGTAACCTATCAATAATGAAAATAGGGCCAGGGTGCAACTCTAGGCCCACCCTTAGAGCAAGATGTCGTCATCGATAAGGAAAATACCCGCTAGCAAGAAGTCAATGGGGACCTTCTCAAACCGGCACGAGTAAAGGACCAATATAACTGATGTGATGATAGACATGATACTGACAACCGAGATGGCCGACTAAAAAATGAGTCAAGAGACACCGTAGAGAGGTCGACTCAGGCTAACTTCCCTTGAACAAAAGCACAACTCAATGTGACTATGGCAGCATATGATGAATCTGTATAAGTTCGTCATGTAGGAGGCATGAACGAACCCTCCATATGATTGGAAGAGATAACCAATCGGGGGAGAACTGACTCAATAACAATGGTTAAGGCGAACCTATGTTAAACTAAATCCCACCCAAGCAGAGGAGACTTTGTTTTGAGTGCTTTGTTTAAGGGCGACACGACTGACTCTAGCTACCAATAATAGATGGAAATATTGTTCCATTCCCACTCTTTTTGGAATATCTAATTTTTTTGTCTTTTTCTGTTAAGCTCGAAAAATAATAAAAGAATGCTATGGTATAGTGGAAAGGACGAGTGTCGGTGAAACAGATTATCTAGTTCCTGGGAGGGGAACATTCCTATGCTCAATGCAGGGAGGCGAAAGCTGGTTGGTGACACTCAAAGGTATGTCCTTTCCACGGGTCAAGGTATGTCAAGTTGCAGAGGTTAAAGGTATCCAAGGTTGATTTTTGCAAACGTCATGGTCAAAAGTTGGCTTAAACACGAGTCCAGTGAAGCCGGCTCTAGGCCAAAAGGTGCAAATGGTCAACATGCAATGCAGCAGTACAACTCAACACAAAGGAGCCTCTAGGGTATAAGGCCAGAACAAAGCGAAGAAGCTGAGAGGAATGAGTCTTCAATCGCATAAGTCATGGCGGGACTACAGAGGACTCCCGAGCCTACTCAAATGAAGTAGCATGGGCAACAAATGTCAGTGAGGTGCTAACTAAGATGCCCATGTAAAGGATGGCTCTACCATCGTGTCATGATTTAAAAAATCGACGAGTGAAGATGGCTTACAAACCAAAACACGATGGGGTCGACCCTATGGTAGATGTATCGACTGATGGAGGCTAGTATGCATAATGCAACGGAAAAGTGATGTCCCTAACCTATATGCCAGTGAAAAAACGATACCTGCCATGACGGGTCAGCAGTCATGGAACCGTCTCAAAAAAGTTGAAAAATGTCCAAAATGTCCTGAAAAGCAAACCAATCTCGACACTGCGAGCTCCCAAGTTAAAATTCACATGAAACCAATCAAAATGAAATTTTGAAAAAAATTTACATTTTCAAAACTTATAAATAGAATTTTGGACTCACCATTGTTACTATTCAACTTGGAGCGCAAATATTTGGGGCAAAAGGAGCAAATTCTTCATACGTCGATTTCGACCGTTCAAATCCCACAAAATCTTCCAGGTAACCCTTATACTTAGCTTGCAATGCATTGTGATTAATTTTAAGATTTTTGATCGGTGTTTCACCATTAAACTATTGACTAAAATTTTGCTGCGGCGTATACGCGGGTTGGTAATATGAAACCCGCGTACACGCGGGCCCTATACGTGACTGTGTATACAGTAACCCGCGTATACGCCACGAGCTAATTTAAACAAAAACTAACGGATGAAACCTCAATTTCTTTTCCGGATGACTATCACATGGCGTGAAAGGGAACATGGAGCGGTTGACAATGAGGTTATGAACGATCCTCAAGCTTTAGATGCTTTGCGAGGATGCGGCTTGCTCAAGTTCTTCAAGCTGCCGAACATGAAAGCCAATGTGCGACTGCTTGAACTGCTCATTAGCTATTGGGATGTCGATGAGGAAGCATTTATGATAGATCAGATGCCACTCAAAGTGGAAGTGGAGGACATATACTTTATCACGGGCCTTTCCCGAAGGGGAGAGGTAGTACATTCCCGGGGCAGGACGCGGAGTAGTCTCTCTATAGAGGACTATGTATAGATATACTGCCCGAGGCATCCCAAGAAAGCTGGGAGCCAGATCTCCATTGTACATGTGGAGAGTTTATCACTCAGGATCATCCTGTTCACCATGGCTCGGGTCAATGGACCATGCTCACTGCATCAGGTGTCACGGCTCAACATGAGTGTGGCAGTGGATTGTCTCACCACAGTGTTTGACTGGTGTAATCCTCTTCTGGCCAGCATGAAGAGCCAGCTCACTTTGGTTATGGGACCATTTTGTGCACCTTCTTCTTTGAGAGGATTCCCGCACTCCGACCCAGGGTAGCGGTTTCCATCAGCACCCCACACGATCCACATATGGGTTGGTGGGATGATCTGATGAAACATCTGGGGTGTGGGGAGGTTCCTAGGACTACCTTTGACGATGATTTCTTCACTTGGTGGGATCAGCAAATCATCGCCGTCGACGACCACCCCTATTCTGGGCTAGATTTTCGAGGAGATCCAGACCTAGAATTACCGCCAGATGCAGCATGGGGTGAGATCGGTAAGATTTTTTTGATTTTATGATTTTTTTTGGATTTTTCAAATATAATGATGCAATTTGAAAAATATATTTTTTGATGAGATTCAAATGACTAAGATGATGATCATGATCTAGATATTGGGCCAGTGCGGCCAGATGGACTCCCGCGGCACAGACGACACGGCCGACGAGCCGAAGAGGATGCTGCTGAGACGGAGAGGACTCTACACAACGTCCAGTGACACCTGACTAGATTGAGCTATCGAGTACCGATGGCTGCTATAGAGGACCTTCCGGAGGATATGCAGTGTCACGTGGTTGGGATCCCACGTGACTGGGTTCGCACTTTTTGGCATGTGGCCAATGCTATAGTGACCTACTTGGCCACTCATCTTGAGCTGGGGCATTAGATATGTTGGATATGATTATGGGAATTTGAGTCCCAATTTTGTATATTTTTGGACTACATATGTACATTCGAGACACTTTTATGATGATATATATATATATATATATAATAAGTATATATAGTATAGATATAACAAGTTCGACTTTTTCATTGCTTTGATTTTTATGTAATTGAAAATGGATGATTGGTGCCAGTCCAAAATAAAGATCTTGATTAGGCGATAGAATCAGCTAACGCAATATGAACTTGGAATATCGAAAATATTAATATAAATGAAATTGATCTTTGCAACAACCTCACCTTAAATACTGCGATGATAAACATGATCCCTTACCCGATAAATGTTATTTAGATTGAGTACACTATAATTGAGAACTAGATACACCACTAACGAGTCAACCTCCCATAAGAGTATTGCCTCTGGATTGTAAATCATAGTAATGGCAAGTATTACTCAGCCATGTATTCGAGAGCAGGACAATTGCATACGCCTCTTGAATCCATCAATACCAAGTTGGATAATAAAGTACAAGATCGGAAGGCAGATTCCGATTGTGCCGACTAGCACCATCGGTCGAGCCAAAATAGACCAAGTCATCCCATCAACACCCTACAACAACCATAACCAAGAAAAGTGTTGACATCAACCGAAGCTTCTCGATAATTTGTATAGTAAAGCAATATACATTACCTTATTTTACAAAGCAATCCATTAATAGCCCAGTAACATGATAAACTGTTAAAGCCACAAACTACTGGAAAAAGGATCATTCAAGCTAGGGTCAGAAGCCATGCCCGTTTCAGGGCTCTGCTAGCTTGTTTCCTTCAAAGTCGACTAACTCATACGACCCTTTTTCTAGAACTCGTTTAATAATGAAAGGACCATACCACATGGGCTTAAACTTTCCTACCCCCAAGGCGTATTTATCTTGATCGTAGACCAAGACAAGGTCGCCTTCAAAAAATACTCGAGGATGGACAGATTTATCATACTGCATTTTTTCCCTTTTCTTATGGGCTTCATTCATCGTGGCGGCATCTCGACGCTACTCATCGAGATGTTCCAAGTGAAGAAGACGCTCTTCGAGACTCGAAGTCTCTGGGAGGGGCTCTACAGCTAATT
>APFE031230226.1:56651-105892 GCA_000404065.3 Pinus taeda
CACAGCCATTATGCTAGAAAAAGCTATTTCTAAGGTGAGAAGGACGTACCTCAGGTCCTACGTTCGGGTAGTTCCTCAAGGGTCCAAACCCTTCTTCACGTCCCTTCCGCTCCTTTGCCCTGCAAAACCAGCAATTCCAAAGAATGCAGCAGTATATGGATAAAGATTTATGTGAAAATCATCTTTATGTTATACAAGAAAGGAGTTAGTTATACACTTTTAGACATCCATTCACACATGAAATTCAAACATGAACATCATTTACATAAAGAAAGAAGCATATCGGGAACAAGACGTGTTTCTTTATTAGACAAATAGAATAGTACAAAAAAGAGAAATATCACTTGAACCACTTCTGCAGGCTCAAAGCTCAGCCTCCTTCTGGATCCGTCCCGCCTCAAGCCTCTAGTAGGTCTCCTTCCAATACTCACTCCAAGATGTCATCGCTAAGGGATGAACATCAAATCACAAGGAAACAAGGGTTTCCTGTACAAAATGGGGGAAGTGGAGAAGGCACAAGGGTCTTCAGACCTGATTAGGGGGAAATCTCAGTATAATAACCTTTCTCTATATTCTCTCCTCCCTTAGGCCTCCCTTTTGGTGTCTTTTTATACCAATTCCCAAGTATTTTTTTAGTTAGGAATTGGTTGGGGACAGTTGAGGCCACGGCCACTAACAGGTGATCAGCAGGTAAAACCCGCGATCTCCGCTCGAAAATAAGGAGTTTTATATTTTTTTAAGTGTTTTAATACATATACGCGGGTTGGGTATATATGAACCTGCGTATACACACGTTTAACTCGGGGCAATGTCACGTACAGGGAATAAAACACTGTTTTTTAGATTTTGGACCAGGCCTGGAAGGAGGGGTTGCCCTAGGCCATAAGTGCAGCATCACAAACCATAATAGTGAGATTTGGAGCTATAACAGAGTCTTCTGTAACCAGATGGAAGTTGTTGCAGTGATGTAGGATGGCTATCCAACACCTATCTTGTTTTGTCCAGATAGGGACAAAGGTGAATGGGGTGATTCCCTTCACATAACCTACAAGCTCGAAATGAGGAACTTAACTTTACCATTAGGTGCATGCCCCCTTTTCTTATTTAGAGAGTCTATGAAACTAGAGATTCTGGGTTTGATCCCCAGTGGAGTCGCCAATTTGTTTCTGGGAAGATTAGTGTCTTTTCGAACAACTAACCCTCTAGGTTTGGTAGCTAACCTAGAAACAACAGTTTAAAAGGAATTCAATATCTTTCCTATGAGTGACAGAAAAGAAAGAGATTATGAAAGACCAACCTATAACTTTTGCTTGAATCCTCACTTGATCTCCCTCTCCTTTGGTCGATTCCGTAACTCCTCCCCATACATAACACACTTTGAGAGTACCTGCATAGCTATAGAAAAAAAATACCTATCAAAGCATACTAATCCATCATAGCATAAACATTATATAATCAGAAATATGAAAAAGAAATGAATGCATTTGTAGTTAACACAATCAATTGGTAAAAATATTAAAGAACTTTACTGATATCAAGGAGAATTACAACCCTTAAGATGTCTGATCTAGCACCATCCTCCCAGCTCCAAGCCTTCTTCAACTCATGAATCAACAAGAACACACCAACAATAACACAATGATCTCACCTCAATACTGAAACTAGCAGCACTTCCATATAACTCAGAATAATTCAGCTCTCTGATCTCTTGGATGGGAGATCCTTTTATAGATGATTGTAAGAGGGTGAGTCGTCAATGGGGATGATGAATGCCATTCTATTTGTTGAAATTAGTTCCACAAGAGAGTGGAATTGTAGATGGTTTCCTAGTTCCCTTGGTCATCCTTGGGCGAATTCAGAGAGGCAAGTGGCACAGGAGAAGTTTCTAGAAGATTCCATGAGCAACCAACTCACAAACTATCTTGGAATTTTGTCCAACTTTTCCCATCGCACTTAGTAAAGGGCCAAACTACGATGCATCTTACTTAAATAGTGTAGCAAGTGAGATGCTTCTCACCCTAACACGGGGCTTTCAAATATGGTTGAGTTTAGGCACTTTCTGGATGATTTTTTAGCTGGAACTTTTGGGAAATGAGGCGTTCAGATGACTTATTTCTTTTAGGTTATAAAACAACTATTTTAGGGGTTGATGAACCCTAATACATCGACATGTAGGTTTGTGGTTGATGTGGCCAAATATGTCTATATCAGGCCAACTAGTGAAAATACCCACCATTATAGATTATCACACAAACATGTTAATTTGTATACAAAAGAAGATTCAAAATATGTGAATTTTAGTACTTGTCATTCTCCCTAAGAGCCACAAGCCTTTGTCTTTATTTTCAAATAGTATCGAGATGTGTTTGCGATGACATATGATAATTTGAAGTATTATAATACATGAATTATCCAACATGTGATACCCATTAAGGAAGGGGTAAATCTGTTGAGGTATAAAAACTTCCTTTTAAAACTCCTAATTATCCCACATTAATTACCAACCTGGGTAAGCCCTCTTATTTCAAGAGTGTACACAATATGTGCATGCTACAATCTCAGAGAGTAATGTTTCCTAAATTGTAGTATAGTGCTCTCAAGTATAAGAATAAATGGATGCAACAAATAATTTCTAATTGAAATGAAAAGAAAGTCCAGTCCTTTAAGGAACTCAATTCCTGTAGTAATCTAAGTAAAATCAATGTAATATATATAACAACACTATTAGTTACGAGTGCAGTAATAATAACTCTTCTCTTAGAAACTGATAGAAATTAAATCATGTTCATTCAAATGTAAAATAACGATGTCATCAATCTGAGAGTTCTTAACTGCGATAGTTATAGCTCATTACAATTGATTACACTGAGCAAGAGATGTATCAATGAAACTCAATCTGAAAAAGGAAACTAATAAAAAAAGAACTCTGTAAATTAAATATAAAACAAAGTTATTCTATCATGCAAAGAACCAATGAGCAGTAAAGTGATAAAATAACATAAGGAAGTAATATGATCACACTAACACACTTGCGATAATTGAAATCATATAATATAGATGAAGCAGTGAGTTCCACTGGAAGCCGGGCCCTAGCTGCCATCGCACACTGCTTAGTTACTTCAGAGAATGGAGAGGAACAACAGCTCTTTTATTTATTAGTCATCAAACTGTGAAATCATTACAATGTATTTACACTCTACAACAAAAGTCTGTAATTCCATATTACAATGGTAATACAATAGTCCCCCTTTCCTCCTATCCTACCCTATCCTATCAATCCCTATCTTAATATCTCATAATTTATCCCATAATCTGTCCTCCTTTGATCTTTGTTCTGATTTAAATACACAGAGAGAAAAGAGAAGTTACAATTTTGATGATTACAATATGATGCCCATTACAAAATTGGATTGTTCTCAACAAATTGATAAACAAGATCATATCTGAAATATCTTCCCATCAACATTCAATAGGAACAGGTCAAATTTGGTGTTACAGCTGAGATAATTTGGAAAACTACCACAACAGCGAATCTGAGAAAAACGTCTTTAGAGAACCTTTCATTTCTCTTAGTACAAACTAAATTTGGGAAAACTATGTAACAAAAAACTAACTTGATCTGTTCTTAACAAAACCCATGTTTCAGATTTTCGAGATTCTTCTCCATTTGCCCAAAACGTTCAATACAAAACTATCGATTCTTATTTCTGTGAATTTCTGAGTTGGCACATTTAATGATGAGCTGGAGATCAAATCTTTAATCTGGAAAATATCTTGGAGGCTAAAATGGTGAGTGATGTTACAACCAATTTATTAATAAACTATCATTCGTAAAATCTTGCATAATCATCAATTTATTAAAAACAAAGGAGGAGAAATAATATTTATCCATAAGAGCATAAATAATTATAAGATGGAATTATATGATAAACCATGATAAATGACATGATAAAGAAGAGTATAAATGGATGAAATAGGTGTTAAAAAGTGATCATAATAATGACATATGAACAACCCAACATACCCCCAAACTGAATTTATTGCATGTCCTCATGAAACCCAAAGACTTTGTGTTACCAAGCAATAAAAAATTGGTCATCCTAACTCATGAAATGGATGGAACAAATGAAATATTCCTCAAATAATGAATATTCAATTTTAGAAATCTTGATTAAGGCATAATAGTTTTTACATTGACATTCAACTTATGTGTATATAAAGTTGTAGCAAAATATGATATAAGTAACAACAAACTTCATTAACCATTTCCTCAAAAACTACAAACCAGATTTTTCTGAAATTTTGCAAGTAAATTTATAATATATGAATGCTTTTATGATCCAAAAATCAGATTGTTTCGATGCATAGATCATGAGATATAAAAAAAGGTTGTAGGTGATAGTGCATGATTTCTGACATTTTATGAACTAATTTAACTTGAAACTATCTGGGTTTGTGTATTTTAATTATACGTCTGTGTTTTCCAGAAATCACAAGAATTGAGTTCATAGTTTTAAAAATATATGGAAATCAATTTCTGCACTATATAAAAATGAAATTGTATGCCTTAAATGAGAAATAAAGCAGAAAACATCCATCATGCATAGCAATTCCTCCCTCAAACTGAAAAATTAGCATGCCCTCATGCAATGCTAGAAAACAAATTGAGGTGGTTTCTACCATCTATTGAAATCTATGCTTGTTGTAAAACAACATGGAATAAGGGAGGTGTTGAGAATTAACAAGAATATCAATCGATGATAAAGAATATTAATGACATGGTCATAAGAAAGAAATGAATGAAAATAACACTCCCCCAAACTGAAAGATGATATGTCTCTGAAAAATGGAAAAAGATGTGGATTGAATGATAATGCTCAACAGATTTTCATGAAATTCTCCTAAATTCATAATAAATCAGAAAATTATGCTATTTTACCTCAAGTATTATGTCCAAAAAAAATATGTAGAATGACATGTATGGACTGGCATTTATTAAAGCTGATGTAGGCAAATTTGATGCTGAAAGTGATGCAAAAAGGTGGAATCCAGGCAAGCACATCATGTCTAAAAAATTGTTCGTGTTCACGAGTTGCTCAAGCCTCTTCTATTCGTTGCAATACTGTGGTCATGATGCTAATAGAGTTCCCCCCCCACCCCCCCATACTTGTTGTTCTCCTGTAAACAAATCACTATTTTTCATATAATGTTCTTGAATCCACAACGTTAGTTTTCAATAGCAACAGATAAGATGCATGCAAAAATTTCAATTAGAAAAACTTTTGCATACATGCAATACTAATATTTTTTTAGATCAACATTTTATGGCAGAGTGCAGTAATTGTATCACATGTTATCCCATAATGCATACATTCCCCCGTCCCATTGGAAAAGAGATTCCATGACCATAAAGCCTATGAAAGGTGTAATGCTGACGACAAGGCAAGGGAATGAACAATACAACAGTAAATTAAGTAGAGTACACATATCAATGATAGGATGGCAAGGGTTATGGTTATAATGATAGCAGAGTGTGTAAACAAAGTTATGAATAAGAGATAAGAAGCTTTGGATTGATGAGAAGTTATGCGAAAAAGAAAAAGGACAATAATATGCCAAAAAGATGCTTTGCTAATGGTATTCTTGCTGAAAATGATACGATTGATCTGAAAACAATTTCTCATGTGTAAAGTTCAAAATAGGGGAAAATTAAGGAAATAACTTCTCCAATATAAAGAGAGAATAAGAAAATAGTATTATAGTAATAATTGACGATAAGTTATAACTTCAATACCATAAGCAGAGCCTCTACTGCCAACAGGCGTCCATAGCCTCAGTAAGGTTGCTTTTTCACCTGTATGAGCCAGGATCCTCAATTTAGAAATGGAGAGTTCTAGTGTTGTTCTACAGAAGAGATCACTGCACTGACATGGTAACCAGATAACCACACCACCATTCATTGGGATGTAGCAAAAGTGATCAAGTCGGCTCGTCATGAGACCTCCTGTTCCAAGGATAATTTGGCTATCCAATGGATCATAACCCTAGTGTGGTGGCCATAATGGGAATGTCACTTTGTTACAACCTTATGAACATGGTAGGTTGGCTCGTAATGAGACACTCTACCCTGCATATGCGAACAATATTGTTGTTATTACACATTTTTATGATAAAAAGAGGGAGGCTCAATACTCCTTAAGAGCAGGATGGTGGAAGAAGCTGAACATGTAAATAGAAAAAAAATATACCCATAATCTCATTTATTATAGATTGAAAATATTATAACCAGGAAGGGTGGAACCAACATGGTATTAAGATGATCAATCAGTATCATGTACAATAGAAACAATGTAGTAAAGTAGTATATAAATAATTGCGTCCCTTTTGAAAATAATCTATCATCAAGGAGTTGTCCTGTTAAATATCATAACATGAATGATATTAACCTTCTTCAATAGAATCCATAATTCTTGTCCTCATAAAAGTAGTGTACTTCATACCATGACGGGGAATCAATAAAATGTGGTTGAGATGAACTAGGGATAATCCCCCAAGAGGAAGGAAAGGTTGTTTTTTAGAATACTCCCAAAAGTTTTGTTTTGAGATATCTTAGCAGAGGAAGTATGATCGATATCAAAAGGTATGTGGCCATTTCATATCATCAAACATCAGGTCTCTATCATTTGTCGAGAAGTCATTCCAAGGAACAAGCCATTCACCACACATAAGAGATGTTTTTTCCTCAAACTACGTTTCTGGGCAAGAAAAGATGAATTTGAGAAAAGTGAGAGAGTTTTTTGTCCAACATTGATTTAAGAAGAAAAACCTCTTTTATTTTTTACACAGGTTTCATGGTTTGGGAGAAATGCCGAAAACATCATTTGCCTCAGGAGGGTTAATGCACCTCTAGAGTGACCTTGGTAAAATCAATTTTTTTCCTATGTAATGACCAAATAACTTGCTTGATGAGTCAACTAATAAGTAGACACAAATATATTTCCTATGAGATATCATGAGCTCAATTTGGAGTCGAGGAAGACCTTCAAAAGTTGACTGCAACATCAGTATGCATTTCAACAACCTCATTCTACACATTTTAACCAGTCTTGGGAGATTGGACTTTTGACAGGGAAAATGAACTCCAAATTGAAAAATTCAAGATGTTATGGAAAGTAGACTTAACAGGATTTCCAACAAGCTATTCCATGCTCAATTTGGCTAAGGGGAAAGCCTACAAAAGCATCTGGAAAGTGGAAATACGCTTTTGACCAGTTTGCCAAAAAATTGTTGTTCCTTTAAAAGGAACGACTGTTGTTCCTTAAGAGGAACAGCAGTTGTTCCTTAAATGGAACAACAAAAACACAAGCACATGAAACTGATATTCCTTAAATGGAACAACTGTTGTTCCTTAGGAGGAACAACAACTTTTTTTTAAGAGGAACAACAAGAATACAACATACACAAAATTGTTGTTCCTTAAGAGGGACGACTGTTGTTCCTTAAGAGGAACAACGAAAATATAAATACATGAAACTGTTGTTCCTTAAATGGAACTACTATTGTTCCTTAAGAGGAAGAAAAAAAATACAAACATGCAAAATTGTTGTTCCTTAAGAGGAACGACTGCTATTCCTCTTAAGGAATAACAGTTGTTCCTTACGAGGAACAACAAAAATATAAACATGTAAAATTGTTATTCCTTAAGAGGAATGGTTATTGTTCCATAAGAGGAACAACAACTATTCGTTAAGAGGAATAGCAACTGTTCCTTAAGAGGAAAAACAAAAATAAAAACACGTGGAACTATTGTTCCTTAAATGGAATAGCAAAAACACAAACATTTTATTTACAAACAATATGTCAATACATTAAGTTACAACAGCTATGATGTTATTTCCTAAGGCAAGGGAAAAAAATGATCTCTTTGAAAAATGTTTCGGCAGCAGCAACATGAATCTTCAAACGGAAATCAATTTTTCATTTATTTTGTATGAATCCATTAGGTAATGAATTGGATGAAATTTCCTTGTTTCATTAAAATTTATTTCAAGAATAGTTCATCAATAAATTGACCTTCTTTATTCTCTTGGGACCTGCAAAAAACGAGTGTCTACTTGTAATAAAACATTAAATCATAGAGAAAGAGAGGTGATTGGGCTCCCATAATCCAAGAATTATGAAAAAATAGTAATTAGTTACTCTGTAAAACAAATCCACAGAGAATATAACAAAGTAAAATTTATTTGTCACCTATGGGAGAACAATGGTCAATCATGCTAACCTACAGTGTTTTAATCACAACTTCCTTGTTTTTTCTCCAAATCGAGTGATTCCAAAGCTAGATGAGAGATAATTCAAAGGTGTATCTCCAATAGAAACAAGTTTTAAAAACTCAATGATATGATATATCAATGTTACTTAGAACAACCTACATAACAGAGTCATTTTCGATTACCCCACTTAGAACAATAGTGGATATTTTAAGCATAGCTTTTTTGCTTGATGTCAGATTCAAATGATTCAAATTGGAAATGAAATTATATTTCTTTATTTATCTTTAATAGAAATACATTTTTTAGATAAGAAGAATTGATAGGTCAAATACTCTAGGTAACGGCCAAAAAAATAGAGTTTTAAAAGTGCTGATTTATGATAGACAGTCAGTATTTTTGTCATAAATTCATCATACTATATAAAAAATGAGTGATTAAAATTTATTTGTAAATTTTA
Source organism: Pinus taeda (assembly GCA_000404065.3). Classification (NCBI taxonomy): domain Eukaryota; kingdom Viridiplantae; phylum Streptophyta; class Pinopsida; order Pinales; family Pinaceae; genus Pinus; species Pinus taeda. Next base: position 65,382 of record APFE031230226.1, read on the forward strand.
TTCATAGGGGAATATACTATCGAAACAATTTTTCAAAATATAGTCATTTAGGCCTTAAAAAATAGACTGTCCCAACTCTGTTCCTGAGCTGCCTGCTAGACACCTTGTCACTGTTTTGGTTTTAAATTTTTTATTTCAAACTCAAATTGAGTGATTCAAATTGGGTTGGAAATTATAAATCAAGAACTACTTAGGGTAGAAACGTTTTTTAAAAATATAGTCATTTAGGCCTCCAAAAACCGACTATCCCAACTCTATTCCTAAGTTGGCTACTAGACAGCTTATCAATGTTTTGGTTCTAACTTTTTCGTTTCAAATCCAAATTGAGTGATTAAAATTGAGTTGGAAAGTAGACATCAAGGGATCCTTATGATATAAATGGGTTTTAAAAATGTTCCCTTTTGGTCTCTCAAAACATGACTGTCCCGACTATGTTTTCAGAAATTTCATCAAGCCCACAAGCCAAAAAAATATGATATTCAAGCATTTTTTCCAAATCGGTGATAAAAATGAATATGAGTGTTTGTAGAACTATTATTTCCATTATAATGTATCTACATACACAAATGAATCAAAATATTTGTCACCGATGTTGATTTCCACAGCGTGTTGTAACAGTTTTATTCAAATGATAATTTTATTCATTTTCCTACACTACCCTATTCTACGTTAGAGAGAAGAAGATATCCTTTCAGGTGTAGGCATATTTCTAATGTAACCATGTGTGAAGTAGGTGAAAATAAATATTCATGCTCAAATTTAACATATAAACTTGGAAGTTTTCATGAGCATGAAAAACAAAGAAATGTACTTGATATGACGATAATAGTTTTAAAAGGGAATAATACTCCCTCTCTTGAGTTATTGTTTGGAACCAATGTTCAATCTGGTCATGGTCTTTGTGGTCTATTTCTTGATTTGGCCCATGATTCTCATCCTCTTATTCCATGTCATGTTCATTGTTCTCCATAGGATGAGTAATGTCTTGATTAAATTCTGCATCTATTGATCGACATGTCAAGAACTCCTCAAGTTCCAGTGGATGTTCTCCCTCGATTATGGTGCATGATTCATTCATCTCCATAGATGACTGGCACCTAAAATCCAATGATACTTCCAAGTCCTCTTATGGTGGTGGATAAACAGACAAATTCTTTGCTATTGTGACGAAGTGTTCTTCCTGAGAGGGAGAGGTCAAGATCCTAGCAGCTCCTAGGGCTTGTCTGAGGTCCTTCATATTTATCGTCAACAAGTTCATTTGGTTATGTGGGGGACTATCTTGCACACAAAGATTAGTGAAGGGGGTTCTTACAACACCTGAAAATGATATAACATTTAAAGATCTAAGGATGAATTTAAAATCAATCGACAAAAGTAAAGCTTACCAAACATGAAAGTGAATCAGAATACTATTTGAAAATAAAAACAATTCAGAAATGTGATTTACATGAAATACAAAAATTAAATCAAGCTACTTCTATCTCTATGCAATTATGCTGAAAAGTGAGCAGAGGAGCAAGCGCTTTACTTGCTTTTTACACGGGTTCTTACCTTTCGTTTTTAATACCCAATTCTTTCACAGCAGACAAATATCAAACACCTACTTCAACTTCTATGCAATTGTGCTGAAAATTGGGTGAAGGAGCAAGCACTTTAATTGCTCATTACATAGGTTATTACCTTTTGTTTTTAATACCTAGTTCTTTCCTTGCAACAAATATCAAGCATACGCTACTCTCTGTGAAATGGCAACACTCTCCCCGGCAACGGCGCCAAAATGTTGAGGTATAAAAGGTGCCTTTTAAAACTCCTAAGTATCCCACATTAATTATCCCTTTTCTTTTGCTAAAGCAAGTATGGATCCTTTTATTTCATTTACTCAAAAAAATAGTGTACAGTATATACAAACGTCCAACTGACGCCAAAGAAACAGAAAAGAAATAAAATCTTAAGCCACCAATGGCTAAACCTTACAGCTTTACATCTAAAAATTTGAGCCTAAGGATTAACTAACAAAACTAAAGCCTATCCCTCGGAAAGGTCGCGAACTTTCGTGAAACCCCCCTCTGATAAACCCAAACCAATAGATCCATCCCATCAAATCAAGAAGATCGACAGTGGAGGAGAAAGATGCATAGCCAAAGAGACTGATGCTTAACGGTCCTATCCCACCAAGTTTCTCAAACCAAGTCAACCGTTGATTCACTACGTCTGAATCCAATGGATGAGAATGATTTTGTGTGGGACAAGAAGGTGCAACTTTAGTCAGTGATGGAGGGTGGTTTTCGTAACCCCCACCCTACCACGTGTTGCAAGGTGAATGGGATCACTGCTAAAACGCTAAAACCATTACAACTTGAGAGCTGCGCGAATAGTTGAAAACCGCTTGGGAGGCAGTTTTGCAAATCTAGACCCTGAAATCTGAAAACACTAGTTGCCAAACAACCAGGATCCTCTTGCAAATGTTAAAATTCCTCGCCTTGTTTTGGGATGTTGTGAGGTTAAGAGTATTTCCATTGAGCAAAGACTTGTGGGAAGCAAAGCGTTGCCCATGATGAACTAAGATCTTCATCACACTTACTCCTTGAGTCTGTGCAACCAGACATGGTTCTCTTCTATTTAGAGACCACCATCTCAAAAAATGAAGACACATGCAGGGGAAAATCAAATTGAGCTAGTCTCCATGGTTTTGAGTCTAAACAATTCCCTATCTTCTTTCACCTGCTCGCAGCATAGAGCTCTCAGTCTGCTTGGTCGTAACTCCTGCCACTTCATCGACAAATTATTTTCTATGCAGCTAACCCCCTGGTTGGCTAGAAGATCCACCAGCTTATTTGCCTTTCTACAAGCATGGTGGAAACTGACAGTGTGTAGGCCCTGCAAATGGCTTTGAATTCTTTGGAAGACCCGAATTAATTTCCAATTCTTAGAGACTTTGTCCAACGCAAATCCATTATGTATTTTTTCCACTGAGTTGATAATTAACTCTGAATTTGCCTCTATCATGGCACTAAGACAATTGTCCTGCTTTAGTAAATCGAGGCATTGTTCCATAGCCATTAGTTCAGCCATGTTGTTGGTGGTTGTACCTAGGTGGTGATGGAAGATGAAAACAATACTTCCCTCCACATTTCTAAGGACACCTCCATACCCTGTTGCTCTCGAGTTCCCTTTTGAAGCCCCATCAATGTTATATTTTAAATAGCCTTCCAGAGGAGGGTGCCAAAATTCCTTCTCCGTATCCAAAGAAATAACCTTCTTTTCTAGGCCTAGGAGGGTGAGCCCCTGCATCCCCAAATTCCTGAGAATATTTAAATCTACATCTGAGGGAGGCTTTTTAGGGAAGTTGTGAACAGTGGTTCCCACAATCTCCTTGAGATGTTTCAGGATTATCTCCAGTAGGTGTTGTGGGAGCTTTTTTTCCTCCTTAAAAATTCTTTTCTTCCTCTCCTTCCAAACGTTCCATATAATGAAGCTTGGTGTAAGAGCCCACATTGAGTTAAGAATTTTAGTATCCAAATTTTTTTTCCTCCAATTGGTGAGGGTACTAATGATGCTTCCTCCATCTCTATCAGATTGTTGAAAGATTGTATCAAATAAGTCCCATAACCAGGATGTGAAAATGCAGTTGTTGAGCAAATGTTCCAAAGTTTCTTCTTGAGCCTCACAGAGCAAGCATCTTGAAGGCCCCTGAACACCTCTCTTCCTTATGTTATCCCAAGTCAGAATTTTCTTGTGGTATACAACCCACATGAAGAGTTTGATTTTCATCCACCCTTGGTGCCTCCAAAGGTTTTTCCAGATTTTGTCTAGAACCAGGGGATCCAGCTCAAGGAGAATGCATTTTGCTTCCTTAAGATTAAAGGTTCCCTCTTTATTATTTCCCCATATCAGTTGGTCTTGTCCCTCTGCCACTAAGATTTTCCTTTGCTCTACTATTTTCCTAAGCTCCTCTACTTTTGTTTTCAGAAGAATGTTATTTCTGCAATCTATGTTTCTCCAGATTCTCTACTTATCTGTAAGATGAGAATGTTTCCAAAAATCACTAACCTTTATTAAGCCTTGGGAATCTGACTCCTGCTTGAGATCAAGGAAGTCTTCTTTTAACAGAATTGATTCTTGTTGTCACTTGTCTTCCCAGAAAAGAGAAAGATTTCCTTCTCTGATTTCCTAGAAGCTATTCTCTTGTACTAGTCTTCTATCCTCCCAAGCTTTGTTCCAAATATATGAACCCTTTATATTTCCTGACATTCTTATAAGATCTCTGTTTTGCCAGGAACTAGCATATTTTTCTTTCCAGATATTTGCCCATTGAGTCTTTGGATGTTGAACCCAATGCCACCAAAGTTTGGCCCCTAGAACCTTGCTGAGAATCTCCTGATCATCCAATCCTAGCCCTCCATGGTTCTTGGGCTTACAATTTTTTTCCCAAGACACCAAGGCCCATTTTCTCTTATTCTCCTCCTTGCCCCAAAGGAAATTTCTTTGAATATTTATAAATTGCTGAAGGACTCCTTTTGGAGTTGGGAGGGATGATAACATGAAAGTGGGGATTGCTTGAAGAACTGCTTTTGTAAGAACTAACCTGCCAGCAAGGTTTAAAGATCTGATGGTCCATTTACTGACTTTATCCTGCAACTTGTTGATAAAAGGTTTCCATATACTTTTGAGCATTGGTTTTGCAGTTAGAGGGACTCCCAAATATTTTGATGGAAGGGAATCTCTTTGAAAACCAAGAATTTCAGAGATGTTTTTCTGAATAGCAATATTGGTATTGAAGAAAAAGATTTTTGACTTACAGAGATTAACTTCCATACCTGAAGCCGAGGCCAAAAGATTCAGAATATTTTTGTAGTTTGAAGCTTCTTGAATTGTGGGGATTCCCTGTAACATGGTATCATCTACAAATTGTTGGTGAGTCAGGGCCTGACCATTATCAGTAAACTATAGACCTTTAATCTTTCTTGATGATTTTTCCTGCTTTATAGCTCTACCCAGTCCTTCCATCATGATGATAAAAAGGAAGAGGGAGAGTGGGTCACCCTGTCTGAGTCCTCTTGACGGACTGAAAATCTCTGAGGGAGAGCCATTAATCAATATAGAAAAACTGAAGGAGGTCACCAGTGTCATTACCCATCTAACACAGTCATGATCAAATCCAAATGCAATCAACATTTTCTTGAGGTAGACCCAATTAACCTTGTCATAAGCCTTGGCAATATTCAATTGCATGATCATACCTACCTGCTTCTTGCTAGTTAAAGAGTGCACCACTTCTTTCACTTGAATGATGTTATCAAGAATTTTTCTGCCTTCCACATAACCTGATTGCTCCCCTGATATAAGAACCGGAAGCAAAGGCTTGAGTCTATTGGCAACAATCTTGGATATAATCTTATAGATTACGTTGCATATGGCTATGGGTCTGTATTTATCCAGTGTATGAATGATCTCCTATTTGGGGATCAGGGTGATGAAGGATGTATTGAGCACTTTCAGAATGGTTTTGTTTGACCTGGAGTCCTCCACAACATTCAAAATGTCCTGCTTCACAATATTCTAGTAAGCTTTGAAAAAGTCCACATTGAAATCGTCTGGGCCCGGTTCTTTTCCATTCTACATGTCTTTGAGGACTTCACTTAGCTCCCCTTACATAACTAGTCTATTAAGGTTGAAATTGTCCTCTCTAGACACCAGTTTTGGTACATTACTAGTAACTTCCCTGATGGATTGATCTCTATCTGAATTGTTCTCCTGTTTTATACCTTGGAAGTGGTGGATTAACATAGATTCAATAGCTTTATGGGAGATCTGAAGTTCCCCTACTTCATTCTTGATCGAAGAGATTCTATTGTGAGCTCTATTGGCCATGGTAGTTCTATGAAAAAACTTAGTGTTATGCTCTCCTTCTTTGAACCATTGAACTCTGGACTTTTGTCTCCAAAATATCTCCTCTTGTCTACATAGATTCTACCATTCTTGATAATGTTTATCTGCTTGATCACTGATATATTTATCAAAGCCTTCCTTGATTAGAGCTTGGTTGAGAACTTGCATTTTGTTTTAAACTGCTCTCTTTTCTTCAAAAATATCACCAAAATCCTTCTTGTTCCATTCCTTAAGCCAGAGCTTGATGTGCTTTAATATTTTGTGAAGAAGATACATTTTGGTCCCTCAAATCTGCAAGTCTTCTGACCACCATTTCTCAATGTTTCTTGTGAAGTCTGGGTATGATAGCCAAATATTTACAAATTTGAAAGGCTTGTTCCTAGGAGTGCCTATGCCCTTGATTTCCAATTGAATTGGCTAGTGGCTTAAGCCTCCAAAGGGAAGAACTCACGTTGTTACCTCTTTACCATTTAGCATAAGATTCTTACAGATGAAGAATATGTCTAGCTTTGAGGCAACAAGGGAATCTCCTCCCCTCCTGTTGTTCCAAGTAAAGAGGCCAGTATTCCAATTAGTGCCAACAAGATTTATATTGTCAGAAAAGGTTTGGAAAGCCATGGAGTCTTTAATTAGATATCCTGTTCCTCCTTTTTTCTCTGAAAGAGATTTGATCATCTTGAAATCCCCTCCCATGATCCAGGGTATATCTACATGTCTATCCCTGAGATCCACCAAGGTGTCTAGAAACCTAAGTTTGTCATCTATTCTTTGACGACCATAAACATTTGTGACAAGAAAGGTGTCCCTTTCTCCAACCGGTTGAATAGCAACTAATAAATAATTTCTGGAAGCCTCAGCATCCAGAATGCCTATTTTGCGGGGATTCCATAGAGTGAGTATGCCCCTTGCTGTATTCTATATTTTTACTTCAAGAAACTTATAGCTACTGAGCCATTCGCTGTGAATTTTTCTTACCTTTTGAATGGAACATTTCATTTCTTGGATGAACATTACGTCCAACATTTCTTGTTTCATTCTGTCACTAAGGATTCTCTGCTTTCTCTTACTCCCTAGACCTCTAATATTCCAAGATATCAATTTCATTATAAAATATTTGTAAAGGAGTAGTTGGCTAGATCTTTCATCTTACCTGAATCAATCATCAGCTTTCCACACTCCATCAAGAGTTCATTCTACTTTTTCCTACCTCTTTTCTTGCCTAGGTTTCTAGTAGCTAGTCCCAGAGTAGTTTTCATGATTTTCACTTCTCGATTGTCCTGCTTATATGTGTTGTTCCCTCGCTCTAGATCCTTAGTCTGTGTTTTCCATAGAAGCAACTGTTGTATTTTGTTGAGTTCTTCTTGAGGTAGCGAATCCACTCCCCCCATAGTTCCTTGCCTCAAGAATCCTTCTACATCTAGGTTTTCTTTGTCAAGAATTTCTAATATTTCATGGTCCTCTAGGTTCGTATCATTCTGGGTCATTTCCTGATCCATTTATTATTCAACATCGCTCATAGTGGCTTCTTTTTAGTAATCAATATTTTGTGTTTGTTCCAGGTTTTCTTCATTCTCCTTTTCTACAGAACTCCCTTTCATTGCTTGATCTTCTTTAGTAATCTATTCCTCTTCCTGGAGCACCTGGAAATTGTTCTGCCTGAACTGTTGTCCTATGCACTGTTGATTTTTTAGTCCTCTTTTACCTCCTTTACTTCGATTAACCTCTTTCTAGAAGCTATCTAATTCTTTCATTGTGTTGATTTTACTTTTGTTTATTTCTTTATTGAGTGGACAGTCTTTGAAAAGATGTCCATGTTCATGGCCTTTGCGAAATCTGAATGGAATGTGCTCATAATCTACTATTTGCACGCATTCTTCATCAAAAACTGCCAAGATTACCTCATCCAGTAGAGCTCCTGATAGATCCATTTCCACACATATCCTAGCAAAGGAAGTAGATTTTACCTTTCTAGTGGCTTCAGAGGCTTTAACATGGTGACCTAACTTATTGCCTATGGCCACTAACGATTCATTTTGCTGGTAATCAAGAGGTAGAGAGTAGAGCCTTACCCAGACCAATACTGAAGTAAAAGTTTCCTTTTCTGGAACAAAGTTCATCATCCAAGGTCTCATGTAGAGCCTCGCAGTAGCATAGAAGTAGGGCCCTCCTTCAAATATTTTGTCCTTGTCTTCAATATTTGTGAACAGCATTGTAAAGAATCCCTTAGACTCGAGATGAAGACCTATTCTCCCTTTAGGTTTCCATTGGTATTTAATCCACGACTGTAAAGCTTTTTCAGTGGGCCATAGTCCCATGAACTTACAAATGATGGCATATGTCCCATGTGCTCCCTATGCACCTACAACTCTGGATTATTTAAGATAACCCTGGGAGTTATATTTGCTTTGGGTTTGCGAGGTCCCTTGTTTTTCTTGTCTTTACTTCCCTGTTTTTTGTCTTCTACCTGTTTGTCTTTTGTGCCATATTGATCCTTGTCTATGGGTTCTTTTGTTTCTTCTTCCGTAGTTCTTTTTCCTTCCACCCCTATTCCCCTAGCATCTTCTAGAGGCTTCTTGCCTCTACAAACCATGACCTCCTTGTAGGAGGGAGTGGAGCCCCCTCCTCTACCTCCCTTCATAGGGTTCTCTGTCTGCCACTGTCTGTGCTGGTCACTGTTCACCCTCCGATGTTCTCTCCCACCCTCTAGTTCGGCTAAAAATATCTATCCCACATTAACTATCAACCTAGGTAAGTCCTCTTATTTCAAGAGTGTACACAATATGTGCACGCTATAATCTCAGAGAGTAATGTTTCTTAAATTTTAGTGCAGTGCTCTCAAATACAATAATAAATGGATGCAACAAATAAATTCTAATTGACATTAAAAGAAAGTCCAATCCTTTAGGGAACTCAAATCCTGTAGTAATCTAAGTAACAACAATGCAATCTATATAACAGTGCTATCACTTAAGAGTGTAGTAATAATAGCTCTTCCCTTAGAAACTGATAGAAATTAAATCATGTGCCTTCGAATGTAAAATAAAAATGGCATCAATCTAAGAGTTCTTAATAGCAATAGGTATAGCTCACTACAGTTGATTACACTGAGCAAGAGATGTATCAATGAAACTCAATTTGAAATGAAAGGAAACTAATAAAAAAACAACTCTATAAATTAAATATAAAACAGAGTTATTCCATCACGCAAAGAACCAATGAACAGTAAAGTGATAAAGTAACATAAGGAAGTAATATGATCGCACTAACACACTTGCAATAACTGAAATCATATAATATAGATGAAGCAGTGAGTTCCACTAGAAGCCAGGTCGTAGCCGCCATCGTGCACCGCTTAGTTACTTCAGAGAATGGAGAGGAACAACAACTTTTTTTCTTTATTAATCACCAAACTGTGAAATCATTACAACGTATTTGTGCTCTATAAAAAAATTCTATAATTGAGTATTGAAATGGTAATACAACAGTCCCCTTCTCCTCCTATCCTACCCTATCCTATCAATCCCTATCTTAATCTCCCATAATTTATCCCATAATCTCGTCTCCTTTGATCTTTGTTATGATTTATATACATAGAGAAAAAAGAGAAGTTACAACCGTGATGATTACAATATGATTCCCATTACAAAATTGGATTGTTCTCAACAAATTAATAAACAAGATCATATCTGAAATATCTTTCCATCAACATTTAACTAGAACAGATCAAATTTCGTGTTGTAGCTGAGTTAATTTGAAAAATTGCCACAATAGCGAATCTGAGAAAAATGTCTTCAAAGAAACCCCTGTTTCTCTTAGTACGGACTGAATTTTGGAAAACTGCTTCTTATAAAACTAATTTGGTCCGTTCATAACAAAACCCATGTTTCAGATTTTCGAGATTCTTCTCCATTTGCCCGAAACATTCAATACAAAACTGTCATTTCTTATTCCAACGAATTTTTGAGTTGGCACATTTAATGGTGAGCTGGAGATCAAATCTTCGATCTGGAAAATATCTTGGAGGCTAAAATGGTGAGTGATGTTGCAACCAATTTATTAATAAACCATCATTGGTAAAATCATGCATAATCATCGATTTATTAAAAATAAAGGAGAAGAAATAATATTTATCGATAAGAGCATAAATAATTATAAGATGGAATTATATGATAAACCATGATAAATGACATGATAAAGAAGAGTAGAAATGGATGAAATAGGTGTTAAAAAGTGATAATAATAATGACATATTAATGGCCCAACAAAAGCAATTTCCACAAATTTAAGAAAAGTTCATCCTACGCTTGAACCCCTAATTCAGAAACAATTAAGTAAACTACTGGATACTTGAATCATATTCAAAGTTCTTCATTCTTCTTAGGTCGCCAACTTGGTTCTTGTTAGCAAGAAGTCTGGAGAGATACACTTATGTGTTGATTTATACAACCTGAACGAGGCTTCAAATAAATATAATTATCCCATGCCATCTATGGAGCAAACAATTGAAATGGTATTTGGGTCAAAGATGTTCTCACTATTAGATGGATTTTCTAGATACAACCAAGTTATAGTAGTGGAACCTGACATATTCAAGACTACTTTCAAGACTAAATGGGGTAAAATCACATTTTGGCAAATGCCTTTTAGACTTGTTAATGTTGGTGCCATATTTTACCATGTTATGGACATTGGGTTCCATGGTTTGGTTGGACAAAGTGTAGTGGTGTACTTGGATGATGTTACAATATTTTGTAATAAATTATTTTATCACTTTCATCATCTAAGGACAGTCGTTGTGCAATGTCATAGATATGGCATATCTTTAAATCTTAAGAACATAATCTTTAGAATATTCGAGGGAAACCTCTTGGGACACATTATATCTAAGAGTGAAATTAAATTGGACCCGGGGTGGGTCAAGATTAATTTTCATATCCCCTTTCCGTGAATAAGAAACCCACATAATCCTTCTTGGGGAAGATTAGCTTTCTTCTGAAATTCATCTCATATTATGCACAGATTGTTAAGCGAATACAAGAGATGATCAAGAAGGATGCATTTTATAAGTGGGACCGAAGAGAAAAATATTCCTTTGCCTGAATTAAGAAAACAATTGTCGATCCCAAAATTATATAGTCTAGACTTTAGAAAAAAAATTGTTGTATACTTTTTCTTTTGAAACATCTCTTATAGAAATACTCACTTAGAAGGACAATCAAGGAAATGAGCAGCCCATATTGTTTATAAGTGATGGCCTACATGGATTCGAATTGAAATAACCCACTAGTGATAAGAAATCTTATGAAATATACAAGGTGGTTATGTATTTTAAGCCTTACCGCTTGAAAAGTCATGTTACCATATTTGTGTCTCACTGAATGATTAGATTTCCTTTTGTGCAACAAGACTTGGGTTGAGAGGAGGAAAAACTAGATGAAAATCCTTCAAGAGTAAGATCTATAATTCAAGCTAGTTCATACAATAAAATTCCATGGTCTCTATCGTCTTGTAGCGAATGAAATTAAATCTCCAACAGAGGATTCTTCCAGATGGGAACAAGAAATTGAAATGTACAATATTGAACAAGATACCCTTACAAACGTAGCCTCATCTTTGTACATTGTGTGTGATAGTATCTAGAGCACAACTTGTTGACCTCACACTTCTTAGTAAAATAGAAGAGGTTTATTTGACTTAAAGATTTATCTTATCAACTTGTATATGGTGTGCTTTTCTAGAAGCACCACAACGGTGTCCTACTCAGATACTTGGAAGCACAAGACACAAAAATGGTAATGAAATACCTTCATGACGAGCTAGCTAGTGAGCACTACATAGGTGATACTACTGCTCATAAAGTCAAGTAGGCTAGTTATTAGTGCCCCACATTATTTAAGGATGCACATGCCTATGGCCATAAGTGTTTTTCATGTCAAAGATGTCTTGGTCAAAGTAAGAATTCAGCCACCCCATTGTAGCCCATTACCATTTAAGAGTCTTTTGAACAATTGGGATTGGATGTTATTGGTGAAAATTTTCATCATTCATCAAGGAAATGCCAATATATCTTAATTTATATAGATTAATTTACTTGATAGGTTGAAGAAGTTCCATTGAAACAAGTGAACGATAAGTAAGTCATCCACTTCCTTAAATAGAATGCCATCACCATGTTTGTCATTCCCATGTCACTTGCTTTCAAGAATACAAATTAAATTTCATCACTAAAGATTTATGATTTTTCATTAGAGAATGGGATTGTTTTAAAACACTCATCTAATTACTAGCCTCAAGCAAACAATTTAGTTGGGTCTACTAACAATAATTTAATTTTTATAATCAAGAAAATTGTTTACTTTGTGTTAGAGTGTAGATTGACCTCAGGCTGAATTGAAGCAATTCTAGGGTAACCACAAACAACGCTTAACCTGATAGCTAGCTCTACCAGGTTAGGAGAGGAGTCTCTCCTTGTCAATCTCAATCGAGATGACTAGAAATATGGATTTTGGGCTAGGAATAGTAGCTTTATGGTTTTTGGTTTGATTTTGAAAATTTTGTTGCTGGATCTAATGGAGGAAGCAGGTTGGGTCCAGGGAATTAAATCAGGGATACAAACATGTTTTGTGGGGAGAGATAGATAAGTGTTTAGGTACTATTAATTGGATGAGATGATTGCTTTAAGATTGTTTAGGAGCTGAGGAGGGCATGAGGAAACCATGAGTCCTCTTTAAATTGTTGAAAACATAAAAAACCAAATGCATTCCCAAGACAAAGCATTGTTACTAGTGTATTTTGCCTATTTATCTTGATTCATTTAGTTTAGAAGAAAAAGAGAGATTTGGAAACATATAACACATAAAAATAACTAATTACAAAAGAATAAACAATACATAAACTCATTATAATAAGAATCCCACAAAAATAGCTATGAAACCTAGTTTTATTCCTTGCCAAACTGTTGATACAAGTAAGCAATGAGTACACCACTTCCAAAGAGTCCAACCTTCACAAATGACTAATAAAGTACATAATATAGGCAATAAAACCACCTAAGCTAGCCATCACAAGTCGAATCCAAGAGATCAAGAGTTGTTTCAACCACATCTAAACTAGGAACAAGAAAATAGGCAGTCGTACAGCTTGCCTCTAAAACCAATGAAACTGATACATTCACTTCCCAACCACTTGTAACTGATGTATATACCCCCTCAAGTCATCTTTCATCAAATTTACATCATATTAGATCGTTTACCATCACAAATTTACCAAAGAGAAGAGAAAAAGTCAACTATTTGTCAAACTGGGAGAAATTTTGAGTTTTAAGCAAAATTGACAACAATTGCCCAATGCACAACGACATCAACCCAATGTGCAACGTCACTTCAAGAATGCTTTTGGAGGCCTTCCACTACACAAAATAAAGCCCAAGATAGCTTTTTGGAAAGCTATATCTGTCTAGCTTCTGAAACATCTTGAATTTCGTTATTTGGAGGTCATTTACCCCTTCAAACATTAATTCTCCCAAGACTGCTTCTTGTGGGTGCAAAAAGTGGCAGAGAGGACACTTTCCAAGTGTTTTTTTCCCTTTAGGAGACCTAGTTTTGCTCCAAATGAGATGCAACTTTCAGGGATTGATGTAATTTTGATGTTGAATCTATAAATACAAGCCATTCTGAAAATGGGTGTGCTAATCCGGCACTGCACATCCACCAAAATTTCTTCTGTTGCTAATTCAAAAATTTGAAATTGACGAAATTGTTTCAAAATTTGCCCAGTTTTGGCTCAAAGTTACTTCATTGGTTACTTTGTTGGGCTAACATAACATCAGCCAAAATGTTGAGCTTATCATCCTTCTTTTTTCCTTCTAAGGCCCTCTTTAATCTTGCCTTAAGTTTCTTAATCCTTATGTTGCATATCCTATTACGGGTCAAATAATGTTAGGCCATGTGGTGAAGCATTTTCTTTTCTTTATTGGCCTTCTCTAGAAACTTCTCAAGGTGAATGTTCACACTCTCTAACCAATTTTATTGATCATTCTCAATTTCTTGCTCAATGGAGTCATTTTGACCTTTGCCTTCTTTGCCTCTTGCCGGTTCTCTTTGATTATTTGTAACTCCATGAGGTCTTGTTTGTCGGTCAGTTGCTTGTTTTCTTGCTCAAGATATTTGATGACCCATTTAGCCCTCTCTAAATTAACCATCAAGGCTTTTATCTCATCCTTTTGCTCCTTGATGATCATGTCTTTGACAGTTCTTGGATCCTGAGCATCGAAGTCAATGACATCTACTCCTTGTGTCTCCTCATGGCCAACAAGGAAAAAAACTCTCTCTTGTTCATTACTAGGATCATCCTCATGCATATTTTTCTTTCCTTTATCTCTGCCCTTCTGTTGCTACCGAACTTTTACCTGTTTAGATGAAAATGAAGGCAAAGCCCCTTCCACTCCTTGTGGAGATAGCATTTTCCTATGGTCTGTAGATGAAGGCGAGATCCCTTCCACTCCTTGTGGAGATAGTACTCACTTGGCAGCTGCAAAGAGCACCCTAGTGCCTCTTTCATAGGTAATAAACACAGGGGCCCCCATAGTTTTGGTTTCTTGTACCTTTTTTTGTCCTCAAGATTGACCTGCCTCTTGGGGAAATGATGAAAATATTTGAGGCCCCTGGAATATCTCATGGGAAATGAAGGTTTCCCATGGAATTCCCAACTGATTGAGCTGATGTAAAACAATCATTTTGATGATAGAGAAATGGTAAATACTATTGAGCTACTGTGGATATGTTTTCCTCTTTGTAATCACTGTCATCCTCTCGATGTTTTCACATATGAAATAAGGAACACTCATCATTCTTACTCTGGTGAAATAATGAGCAATTTGATATGGTAGGAATAAAGTTTGGAAAACCTACCCTCACAAGTAAAATACTTGATGATGAGTTTCATGAGTGGAGCATACTGGTCCTTCAAAAATCTGAAAGGGAACACTCTACTAATTCTACTATGATACTTAGCCTTGATGTAAGGTTCATAATGTTCCCTGCTGATATGTTGTCTCTTGGTCCATTTCTCTCCTACATCTATGACTCCTGTGGCCTCTACAATGATGGTGGATGATAGAGTGAATGTTACCCCGGCAAGATGTACCACATTGTTGTCCACGTTTGTCACAAATAGTCTTGCTAGCTCATGGTGAAATTTAACTCTCTCAACGATCTCACAAAACTCAAAACATGACTGATATCTAAATCATGTTGTGGCTAATGGGCAAGCAAGTAGTTCACTCATGCTAATAGGTTCTTCCCTAATAATCTTGCCACCTTTGTGAGGTTTTCTCTACTACAAAATCCTTTCCTTAGAGCTATCACTTAGGGTGTCTTCCTCATAATCATATTCACTTTCCCTCTCCATGTTTGTCTCTCTTGGGATGGTTTGATGAATGGTGGATAATTAGGATAGGGAAAAATGAGTATGAAGAGATTTATAAAAGGAAAATAGTGATGGAGTGAAATCAGAGGGTAAGTGGGGTTTATAAGGGCGCTAGGGTTTGATGTGAGGGATTTTAGGGTTTGATAAAGGGGTTAATTTTAATAGGGAAATTGGGGAAGGGAATATGAGTGAAGTGAGATAGGATTAAAGGGTAAGTTAGGGCAAGTGAAAATGGGAATATTGAGACAAGGAACCAGATTTTGCAATGGTGAAAAATAAGGTAGAAAGACAAACTAGGGTTTGAGTCTTAGGAGGCAAAAAACATATTTCAAGCAAGAAAACCCTATCTAAGCTCAAAGTGAGTGTACTTACTTGTTTAGAAGGAAAATGTAGCAATTAGGGTGACTGGAGATGAAATTTGGTGGTTTTGGAGCCTCACAGGTCAATCCACAATGCCCTAAACCCAATGCATAGCACCTCCCTGATGCACAGTGCCCTTGTATTTTTCTAAAGGAAGTTTGACTCTGATGCATAGTGCCTCCCTGATTGTGCAGTGCTAGGTAGATTTTTACTAAATTTTGTGTTTTCCTTCTCTTTCATTCAATCTCCCTTAAAAACACGATTTTTGCTCTTTCTTTGAAGTTTGCACAATGAAATCACTTCCACAAATGACTTGGCTTTATATTTCCTTCTCAGTTTAATTTTTATATTCAAACCCACTTTTCAAAAGTGTTGCATGACTCTTTCAAATGCTTTGTTTTTTTACTTGAAGTTTGACCCTTTTCCTTGGAAATTGGATGAACTGATGTTTGATGTTTTGCTTTTGCAGTAGTAGGAATTGGCAAGATGACCAGGAGCAGCTGGGTAATACTTATTACATATAGAAACCATAAAATTACATCAAATTACATGGAAATAAAACAATAAAAAAACAAATACTCTGTTTTACCTCAAAACAAGTTTTAAGGTTAAAGAGCTTTATTTAGCTTACAAAAAGGAAATTTATGATTTGTTGAACTTATTTACCCCCTCATGTGTTTGCTGACAGTTATTACTCTTTTGAATGACCATGGTGAAAAACCCTAAGACCTAGTGAAACTAAAATCTAATACTGATTTTTATAAATGATGTGAACGGGAATGACTATGAATAACTAGAAAAATATGTGAAATAGGCCAGCAAGTATATAGAATGAGGGAAAAATGAAATGAAACCCAACCATCAACTGATCCATGACCTAATGGAGTGCAACTCATAAGAATGGGACACCTAGTATGAAATGCGAAAGATAAATTTGATCACTGATGGCAATGTGAAAGCACTGACACTAACATTGGCTCCAATGGGAATGGTAGCTCCTTAGAGGTGCCAAGAACTATATATCACTGGAGAAGTAGACCTAGTAGCCTTAGCCATTAGGCATGGAGTCAAAAACTCTAACTGAAATGCATGACCAAATACTGATAACTCAAATACACAGATTGACTCTTACTCAACTAAAAATTGACTCAATACTAGAACATAACTGGCAGACTGGAAACTATACTCAAAATGGAGCTTATTCAATAAAACCTACTCTAACTATTCCAGTCATCACCTGATCAAGTGAAGTGAAACAATCAATGCAACCAAGTAAGAATTATGGCTATTTTTTGTATTCTCCACAAGTTCTTACTTATGAAAAACAAGAGAAAACTACTGAAAGGCAACTCCCATGAAGACTTGTAAACAGATCCAAATTTTCCCAAATTGAATAATATGGATACTCTATCTGACTCCGAAAGTACTGCATAAGGATCTTGAAATTCATGTGCACTGGGACTTAGCTCATCTGATGGATTACTTTTCTCCTCTTCATACCATGAATGCAAACTTTTGTTTAAGCTTTGTGACGAGACTCCTACTGAAAATGACAAGGAAACCGACTACCAGATCAAGTTTGTATCAATACTTGTTTCAATCTCACAGTTAGCTAGTGGAGAAGGACTTTGATTGTAGACATCATCGAACACATCAACCACTGGATTGTTAAAAACTTAAAAAGACTGTTGCAACCCATTTTCGATTGGTTCCAATGAGATGGCATGATCTTCTATAGGCTGAAATGTTTCAAAACAGAATGGTACAAAATCATCTTGCATCATTTGATCATATGTTCCTGCTTTCAATTCTTCATCTGCAATTTGACAATCAATGGCATTCAGGGGCTACAAATCTAGATATGAAAAGTCTTGAATGAGGATTTCATTGCACTCAAGATGGTTCAAATCAAAACTTGTCATCAGTTGATTTCTAATTGCATGAAATTTGTCTCTGATGATCTGAAATGAAGCAAAACAAAAAGGCAAAGATCCTTCACTTACTTCAAAATTTGTTTCCCTTTCATCCTCACTTCCATAGTTGATATGCAATGGCTGATCACTGTATTCAAGCTGCTTAATCTGAACTTCCTCCTTCCAAAAACCAGCCGTTGATTTATTTGCAAAACTAGCTTCTATTTGGAGGACATAATCATCATCATATTGATCAAACTGAGGAAAATCATCAGTAAAAACACATAATCAAGCATACATGTCATATCAACAGATCTCTATTCTCCAAGATAATCTATAAAATAATTATTATTAGGTCTATGACCACTGGGATAATAAAGAAAATGTTTTGGATTAGCAACTTGTTCCTCTTCAATTAGCGAGCCATGGTCTTGAACTTTATACTCATTCCTTATGGTGGTCCTTTGCATCATCTCTTCCACTGCACTTACCAAAATGTTGAGCTTTACCTCTAAAGATGTCAATTCCTCTAGATCTATGTTCTTCATCTCTTCTTCCTTCAAATTTTCCCTTTTGACCAACAAATTAGCCTCTACATCTACTTCACTATTTTGCAAGGTTTCTTTCTCTCAGCTAAAACTCCATTTCTAGGTCAAATGCATCTAGGTAGTGCAAGAGAGTAGATCTAGGGGGAGGTCTTATATTAACCAACACTGAAAAATAGAATTGGTTAGACCTAGTAGAAAACTGTTGTACTATCTCCCCTGGTAGTCTTTTCAGCTAGTTATACTCTTCTATAATCAATAAAAGGTTTTGTCTCACCACAAGGAAAACAAATATGAACCACTGGAAATCTAAGATGCTCTCATCAGGCAAGGTTTTGAACCAACTCTTGACTTTTCCTTGCAAAGAAAGAGAAAAAAGCCTAACACTGACATCTTCTTCATCAACTTCATAAATTCCAAGAAAAAACTCAAAATTTAGTACATGTCTCTCAGCAGTGATTTTCTCACATTCACCATCAAATCTTGGTAGATATAGGTAATGATTTTTAGGGAAAGCATGGGATATAGGAGGTAAAATCAGAGGTTTGTATTGATATGGAATTTTACAAGGTATAGGAATATGTAAAAAAGGTGTAGAATCATTCTTGGTCTCTTGAGGCTCATCAATTTGAAGATGGTCATCACAAGATTCAGAATAAGGGTCTTGGTCAAGATCAAAGGTATGTGAATATTTTGTATTCACAATCTTCAAAGGGAAGGAATCAAATGTAGGTCTAGGATCTTTCCTTCAATAAAATATACTTTGTAAAGCCTTCTTGGCATTTGTGGGAAAAGAGAAGAAATAATTTATAATAAAGAACATAATGTCTTGGATGAAATTCAAACTTGACTACTTGATATTTCCATATTGTCCCTTCATGTTTCTACTTGTCAGGTTCATCCTCTAGTGGAGTCCTTGGATCTGATCTCGAAACTGATTTGGAGTCACCAGGTGAATGATTTCCATATTTCTATGTCTGATCATTGTCCACCATCAACAATCAGATCTGAAATTTATAAATTTTGTTGAGGAAAATACAACTACATTCCCCAATATGGTCGCCACTATGTTAGAGCCTAGATTGACCTCAGGCTAAATTGAAGCAATTCTAGGGTAACCACAAACCACGCTTAACCTAGCAGCTAGCCCTACTAGGTTGGGAGAGCGATCTATCCTTGTCAATCTCAATCAAGAAGACTACAAATATGGATTTTAGGCTAGGTATAGTAGCTTTAGGGTTTTTCTGTTGATTTTGAAAATTTTGTTGCTAGATCCAACGGAGTAGGCATGTTGGTTCCGGTGAATTAAATCATGGATACAGACATGTCTTATGGGGCGAGATAGATAACTGTTTATGTACTAGTAATTGAATGAGATGATTTATTTAAGGTGATTGAGGAGCTGAGGAACGCATGAAGAAACCAAGCGTCCTCCTCAAACTGTTGAAAACATAAAAAGCCAAATACATTCCCAAGACAAAGCATTGTTACTAGTGTATTTTTCCTATTTATCTTGATTCATTTAGTTTAGAAGAAAAAGAGAGATTTGGAAACATATAACACATAAGAATAACTCATTACAAAAGAAGAAACAATACATAAACACATTATCACAAGAATCCCACAAAAATAGTTGTGAAGCCTAGTTTTATTCCTTGCCAAACTGTTGATACAAGTATACAGTGAGTGCACCACTTCAAAATAGTCCAACCTTGACAAATGACTAAGAAAGTACATAATATAGGCAAGAAAACCACCTAAACTATCCATTAGGGGTCTAATCCAAAAGATCAGGAGTTGTTTCAACCACATCTAAACTAGGAACAAGAAAATAGGCAGTGGAACAACTTGCATCTAAAACCAAGGAAACTAATACAGTCACTTCCTATCCACTTGTAACTGATGTATCTACCCCCTCAAGTCATTTTTAATCAAATTTAAATTATATTACATCATTGACCATCACAAATTTACCAAGAAGAAGAGAAAAAGTCAACTGGTAGTCAAATTGGGAGAAATTTTGAGTTTTAAGAAAAATGACAAAAACTGCCCAATGCGCAGTGCCGCTTCAAGCATGCTTTTGGAGGCCTTCCACTCCACCAAATCAGGCCCAAGATAGCTTTTTGGAAATCTCTGTCTACTAATTTTTGAAAAATCTTGAATTTTCTGATTTGGAGGTCATTTTTCCTTTCAAAAATGAATTCTCCCACGACTACTTCCTATGGGTGCAAAAAGTGGCAAAGAGGACACTTTTTTAGTGTTGTTTCCCTTTCAGAGACCTAGTTTTGTTCCAAATGAGATGCAACTTTCAGGGATTTATGTAATTTTAATGCTGAATCTATAACTACAAGCCATTTTGCAAATGGGTGTGCTAATCCAATGCGTAGTGCCGGTGGCACTGCGCATCCACGGGAATTTCCTGTGTTGAATAATTCAAAATTTTGAAATTGACAAAATTGTTTCAAAATTTTCCTAGTTTTGGCTCAAAGCTGCTTCATGGATTACTTTGTTGGGCTAGTGTAACATCAGCCAGAATGTTGAGCTTATCATCCTTATTTTTTCCTTTTAATTCCCTCCTTAATCTTGCCTTAAGTTGCTTAATCCTTATGTTTCATATCATATTATGTGTCAAATAATTATAGGCCATGTCGCAAAGAATTTTCTTTTCTTTATTGGCCTTCTCTAGTAACTTCTCAAGGTGAATTTTCACCCTCTCTAACCAAGTTTCTCAATCATTCTCAATTTCTTGCTCAATGGAGGTCATTTTGACCTTTGCCTTCTTTGCCTCTTGTCAATTCTCTTTGATAATTTGTAATTCCATTAGGTCTTGTTTGTCGGTTAGCTATTTGTTTTCTTGCTCAAGATATTTGATGACCGATTTAGCCCTCTCTAAATTAACCATCAAGGCTTTTATCTCATCCTCTTTCTCCTTGATAATCATGTCTTTGACAGTTCTTGGATCCTGAGCATCCAAGTCTATGACATCTACTCCTTGTGTCTCCTCATGGCCAACAAGGACAAAATATCTCTCTTGTTCATCACTAGGATCATCCTCATGGATCCTTTTCTTTCCTTTATCTATGCCCTTCTATCGCTACCCAACTTGTACCTGTTTAGCTAAAAATGAAGGCAAAGCCCCTTCCACTCCTTGTGGAGATAGCATTTTCCTATGGTCTGTAGATGAAGGCAAGACCCCTTCCACTCCTTGTGGAGATAGTACTCACTTGGCAGCTACAAAGAGCACCCTAGTGCCTCTTTCATAGGTAATAAACACAGGGGCCCCCAAAGTTTCATTTTCTTGTACCTTTCGCTATCTTGAATGCTCACCTTCCTCTTGGGGAATTGATGAAAATATTTAATGCCCCTTGAACATCTCATGGGAACTAAAGGTTTCCCATGGCATTCCAAACTGATTGAGTTGATGTAAAACAATCATTTTGATGACAGAGAAATGGTAAATACTATTGAGCTGTTGTGGATATGGTTTCCTCTTTGCAATCACTGTCATCCTCTCTATGTTTTTGCATATGAAAAAAGGAATAGTCATTATTCTTACTCTAGTGAAACACATGTGCAATCTAATATGGTAGGCATAAATTCTAGAAAACCTACCCTCACAAGTAAAATCCTTGATGATGAGTTTCATGAGTGGATCATGCTGGCCCTCCAAATATCTGAAAGGGAACACTCTACTAATTCTACTATGATACTTAGACTTGATTTAAGGTTCATAATGTTCCCTTCTGATATGCTGTCTCTTGTTCCATTTCTATCCAACATCTAGGATTCTTGTGGCCTCTACAATGATGGTAGATGATAGAGTGAATGTTACCCCAACAATATGTACCACATTGTTGTCCACATTTGTCACAAACATTCTTGCTAGCTCATGGTGAAATTTAACTCTCTAAACCATCTCACAAAACTCAAATCATGAATGATATCTAAAGCATGTGGTAGCTAATGGGAAAGCAAGTAGTTCACTCATGTTGATAGGTTCTTCCTTGATAATCTTGCCACCTTTGTGAGGTTTTCTCTACTGCAAAATCCTTTCCTAGAGCTATCACTTAGGGTGTCTTCCTCATAATCATAGTAATTGTACCTCTCCATGTTTGTCTCTCTTGGGATGATTTGATGAATGGTGAATAATTAGGTTTGGGAAAAATGAGTATGAAGAGATTTATAAAATGGAAATAGTGATGGAGTGAAATAAGAGGGTAAGTGGGGTCTATAAGGTAGCTAGGGTTTGATGTGAGGGAGTTTACGGTTTGATAAAGGGGTTAATTTTAATAGGGAAATGGGGGAATTAAATATGAGTGAAGCAAGACATGATTAAAGGGTAGGTTAGGGCAAGTGAAAATGGGAATATTGAGATAAGGAACAAGAATTTGCAATGGTGAAAAATAAGGTAGAAAGACAAACTAGGGTTTGAGTCTTAGGAGGCAGAAAACATATTTCAAGCATTAAAACCCTATCTAAGCTGAAAAGTGAGTGTACTTACTTTTTTAGAAGGAAAACGACAATTAGGGTGATTGGAGATCAAATCTGGAGGTTTTGGATCATCACAGGTCAATGCGCAGTGCCATCAACCCAATTTGAAGCACCTCCTTGATGCGCATCGCCCTTGTATTTTTTTAAAGGAAGTTTGGCTCTAATGCATAGCACCTCCCTGATGCGTAGCGCTAGACTCCCAATGTGCAGTGGTAGGCAGATTTTCACTAAATTTTGTGTTTTCTTTCTGCTTTGTTCAATCTCCCTTAAAAACACAATTTTTTCTCTTTCTTTGAAGTTTGCACAATGAAATGACTTCCACAAATGACTTGGCTTTATATTTCCTTCTCACTTTAATTTTTATATTCAAACCCACTTTTCAAAAGCTTTGCATGACTCTTTCAAATGCTTTGTTTTTATAATTGAAGTTTGACCCTTTCCCCGGAAATTGGATGAACTAATGCTTTGATGTTTTGCTTTTGTAGTGGCAGGAATTGACAAGATGACCAGGAGAAACTAAATAATACTTATTACATATATGAACCATAAAATTACATCAAATTACATGGAAATAAAACAATAAAAAAACAAACACTCTGTTTTACCTCAAAACAAGTTTTGAACTTAAAGAGCTTTATTTAGTTTACAAAAATGAAATTTATGATTTGTTGAAATTTATTTACCCCCTCATGTGTCTACTGACATTTATTACTCTTTTGAATGACTATGGTGAAAAACCCTAAGATCTACTGAAACTAAAGTCTAATACTGATTTTTATAAATGATGTGAATAGGAATGACTATGAATAACTGAAAAAAATATGTGAAATAGGCCAGCAGGTATATAGTATGAGGGACAAATGAAATGAAACCCTACCATCAGTTGATCCATGACCTAATGGAGTGCAGCTCATCAGAATGGGACACCTAGTATGAAATGAAAAAGATAAATTTGATCACTGATGGTAGTGTGAAAGCACTGACACTAACATTTTGAGCAAAAGAACTCACGTAATGAATTAGTGAATGCTTTATAGGTTAACCATGTCTTTCCAAAACCCTATATGAATACTTCCCCATACTTCTTCATGTATGGAAAAGAAGTTATCCTTCCTCTAAACATATACCTCCCTTCTCTTCAAATTCTCAAGAATCGTGAGGTAAACCATGTCTTTTTGTTTAGAGCAAGATAGACACCCTCCTAAAGTTAGAGGAAGAAAGGCGGAAAATAAAAGAAAATATTGTGACTAGTTTGATAAGAAATTTATAGGGAAAAGGAGTTCGATGTGGGAGACCTAGTATTGAAGTGGGATAAATCCCATGAAACGAAGGGTAAACGCACCAAATTTCAATCCATGTGGATTTGACCCTTTGTTGTGCATGATAAGTTTAGCCACCATACTTATTTTCTTCAATCCTTAGATGGGAAGATGGACTTAGTTCCTGTCAATGGCCAAGAGCTCAAGCATTAGTTCCAACAACAGCCTAGGGTTATGTTTCTACCTATGTACATATTCCTTTCCTTGTCCATTTTGTTTGTTTTGTTTCATTCATGTCATGTTTTGTCCTTTCCATAATACTTTTGCTTCATTAGCCTTGAGAATAAGGTTTCTTGCGAGATTTTTTTATTTGGTTCTAACAGTGTGGAACTTTTTATAAAGGGATTTGTGACATACAACAACACTTGGTTAATTTTTGGACCCTCTTCCTTGTTAGGAATCACAATTTCAATTACACCAAAACCTGCAGGTGTTAGTACTCATACACATCACTAGATTTAATGGATCCATGAGAGGATGCTAAGCAGATGAAGTGAAAGACATAGGGAGGGTTGGTTTATCCAATGTCCAATAATATCACCCCCAACATGATCCAGGTGTGATTCAAACTCGATATCTTTGGCTATGATACCACTTGTTAAGAATCACAATTTTCATTACATGAACACCTAAAGTTGTTAGTAAATGGACACGTCGCTAGTTGATGAATCCATTAGAGGACGTTAAGTACATTTAACAAAAAGCACAGGGATGGTTGCTTTATCCAATGCCCAACTATCATTTCACGGGTCTAATATTTTTAAAGGTCAATGATGTATGAATGGAAAAATTGTGAGTAGAACCATGACACCTATATCTATTCTAGGATCTTCATTCCTTAAGTTGATGTTGTAATTGAATGGTGTTTTTGGATGTAATTAAATTAAGCAGAGAAGAGAAATGGTAAAACTAATTACGATCATATTAATTTCAAAGGTATTTGACATTCTCTGAAGGAACAATGTCTCCTACTCTTAATATGTCAGGATCCCTCTTCCATCCTAGTGATATAAACACTTATAAAATTCCAATGAGCATATTAAAAATAAAATAAGAGGTGAAAGAAGAGAAAGGCTTACCGTGTAGGGATTTGAAGCAAGCAACTTCATCGGGGTATTGAACAGACTCACTTGTAGTGAAGCAATTCTTGTGTTCCTATATTAATTCCATCAGGTTACTAAACAGGCCTACTGGTAGTGAGCAACACTTGAGATGGAACTAAAACTATAATAATTTCAAACTCACAACTACATATTACCCTCCTTCCAGATCAAACCAATTATGATATGGTAAGATTTTTAAATATGATTAGCTAAGAAAGGGAATGTGAGAGGCTACATTTATGACTGGTATAAATGGGGAAGTTAAGGTAATCCACATGATGAATCAATACATCCGAATGACTAGACCTTGTACATAAATCTAGAAATGAAAAAATAATCTAGGTGTTCTTCTAGTGAATTTCCCATCGTTATCATTTCTACAAAACCCTCCAAATTTTTGCATATATTCAAACTTTTGGGCCTCCTTTTGATCATGTGAACTAACGTTTCTATTTATTAGTGTTGTTTCAATTTATTTGAAGTTTTGTTTTTTGTTAAGGGAAGTGTTTCTCTTTGTGAAAGGGGGTCATGGCACACTTTTAAGAGGTAGTTGTGGTGCTTTCTCTTGTACTAACAGAATCTATCTACCATAGGGATATTCACTGGACTCTTTCTCAAGGTATTGCACACTTTTTTGTTTCAATTGACACTTGTGTTGAATGTGTATGTTAAGTGTCGCACTTAGAGGCAAGTGTCATTTTGTTGCCGTCTCAATGGATGTATCTTTATTTTGGGTGTTGAGTGATTCATTTTCATGTGGTTGGTTGTTTATAATTGTTTTATCATGTTCAAGTCCTGTTACATGCTCTGGTATCATCTTTCTTCCTCAATGATCCCACACTTAGTTAATTATGAAGGTTTTTTTCTTCATAAGTTTTCCAAGCAACCACCCATGATCTTTCCTTCTTGAACTTCACACTACATATTCATAAGTCCTAGTAAGCCATCCTCTACCTCCTGGAACTATGCACTGCATAGTCACAAACATCAGCCTCCTAGAATTATGCATTTGGCAATCTCAGTGATCAATCGTTATTAGTTGTTATTGCCCACTTTGTAATATTTTCATAGTCTAGCCTTCACTACACACTGAGCACTCTTATTTATTAGTCAGGCCTTGTCTCATTCTCTGACTTACTCAACTACGCAATGGGAAGACCCCCTCCTTCATAGTAAGAAAGCATGTCATCAATGCATCTCTAACTCCCTCAACTATGCAATCATGCATCCCTATTTCTCAGCCACTACATATTGTACAATTACAAAACCTATACCCTCACCTCTACCTCCTTCTCCTACACACTATACAATCCTAAGGCCTCCTCCTCAATCCTTCTCACTATCTCAACTCAGTAAATATGTTACAATAGAAACAAGATAGACTAGGAGATTTTGGGACTAATGTCATCTTGTCATGAGTGAATCCCATTTGCAGGTGTTACTATATTGACATGCCAAGATGATGCTCAAGGAGGATGCTAAGGAGATGATGCAAGAAGGCACTTGTGAAGTTGAAAACACAAATATATTATAAAAATAAATGAAGGGACATTAGATCATGACATAAAAAGAAACATCAATATCACATAGAAGACTCTCTATCATCCCAACCTCTTGGAGGATGAAGATGAAGTACATGAAAAAAATTTCATGAAGATACAAAGATGGAAGCAAGGAGAAAAGTTTGGCATTGATACTCTACATTGAAGTTAAATCTCACAATTCCCAAGTTATGGATTTTCCAAGTGTCATTATAAGATTCATATGTGTTATTGTATTTTTCCACATAATTGTGGAATGTAATTATGTATTTTCCAAAAAAATGAGAAAATGTAAAATGTGTCGAAGCCCACGGTTCATAGATAGAATGTTAAGAGTCATATAGATACTCCAAGGTCTCATAGGAATTCAGAAAGTTACTTTGGAGCTCAAGGGTCATGAGGGAAGCTTAAGAGTCACAAGGGAGGTGGAAAGTCACATCATTTGTTATATATACACCCTCATAGCTCAAGCAAAGGACTTTTCACCTTGGCTTCTCATGTTAGGCATAGGATAGAATATTAGTCTTTTAAGAAGCAAGAGTTTCACTACTGGAACTAGTGTTGTATCATTGTAAAGTGTCTTGGGACTTTCACCTTATAATTTGAAGCTCTTTATATAGATTTCATGAATACGGATGTAAATTATAAACAACTATTAGTAAAGAAATAGAGGAAGATAATCTTAAGTAGAATTTTTATCATTGAGATTGCCAGGACACCTTGAGTTAGTGAAACCAACCAACAAATATGTAGCCCCTAAAATCTAATGCACCCCACACTGAATTGCACCCTAAATATAACATAATATCATTTTTTATTCTCTTTGATGAATTTCATGTGGTGTTTTCATATACTTGAAAATGATACCCTCACTATAGTAAAGTTTGGGATGGGTATGAGTCAAATATAAGATGATACCAAGTAACTGACGGTACAAGGTTTCATCAACTTTGGGTGCAGTGTAGGTAGTTGTAAGTTTGACTCCAAGTTGAAATGGATAATGGGATGGTTTACAATAATCTATATGAAAACAATTAAGAAGGTAACATGCATACTTATATTGGGAAAGAGAAATTCCTTCCTTGGTTTGCAATAATTGGAGCTAAGGAAATAATGCAAATATCCCTAGTGTTTCATTTCAAACTTCTTCTCAAGGATTGAAGTCACATGCATTAAAAGTTTAGGGTTACCACTAGTGATAATAAGGTCATCAAACTAAAGAACAATTATAATGAGGTGGCTTCTCACTTTCATGGTGTAGACTAGTGGGACATGCAATTAACATCCTTTTTACCCTCATTTTCCCATATTTTCCACCATCTTTACCCTTATAAACTTACTCTATTGCTTTACTCTATTTCATCGAATAATTGTTCATGTAAACAAATATTCCATGGAATTTCCTACATATTTCATGAATAACTATAAGACTATTATTTCATCATTTGCAATGTATGTTTATGTTTCTACATAGTAATGAAAATGAACTATTTCATTGACTTTAGTATGTATCTTTGAACTATGTCTCCTGTTTTCATGATCATTATTTCTTTGATAACTATTTTTAAATATAAATAATGATTCTTTCATAGATACATCTGTATCTTTATTAGGATGGTATTATTACTTTTCTCTTAAAGACGCACTTTATTTTCCCTTCCATTAAAGAACCATTATACATTTTGTAATTGAATGCGTCACAAGGCTAACTTACTTGTTTATCTCAAAAGTATGTGTGTTTATCTCATGTCTTTTATTGCAACTGAGGAAAATCATTAATATTATGGC
Source organism: Pinus taeda (assembly GCA_000404065.3). Lineage (NCBI taxonomy): Eukaryota > Viridiplantae > Streptophyta > Pinopsida > Pinales > Pinaceae > Pinus > Pinus taeda. The sequence goes on from APFE031230226.1 coordinate 93,757, forward strand.
ATTTGGGCTTATTTCCTAGCTAGAGCTCCTACTCCAAACTATGTGAGGTCTAATTGGGACTACGTACCAAGGATACCCCCTAATTGTTGGTAGCATCCAACATAATCAACAATTTCATTCAATGTTATAATACATTAAATACATTTTGAAGCATTCATAAACCCCTAATTCAATAACCATTGATTAGAACATAACTATAGTTCTCTTGACTGGATCTACAAAATACCATGGGAAAAGCCATGAAAAAACCATGGATATTTCCACTCACCATCCTTGGGTATACTCAAACATCCTTGGGTCCACCTAAAAAAAAATTAAAAAATGGGGCGCTACCTTAAAACTCATCTTTTGGTCTATGCTACCTCCTTTTCCACCCCCATCCCCACTATACCCATCACAGGGTAAAAACAACCACGACTAGTCATACAAATAATATAACACATACTCAACACAATTTTAATAAGTTGTTACAACAACTGGAGTTTTACTTTAGTCCTCACTGCATGAATGAGGAATATAAAATTTCATTTGATTATTTGAAGTTAGAAGACCATGACTTAAGTTTGTGGGAAAGCCACATGGAAAGCATGAGGTTGGAGGGGGATCTCCTAGTAACTAAGTGGCAGTATTTTGATAATCTCATAAATTCCCAATTTTACCCTATCAAGTATGTAGAGGACAAGTGGCTCAAGTGGTGTTATTCTAGGAAGAACTAATGGTAGAGTTTATAATAGTACACCATAGAATTCAGTAAGATGGAAATAATGGTAGGTATATCTCCTAAGAACCTATATGTAATACTCAATTAGCTATGAGGTATACACATCCATCTGCGAAATAAACTTATGCTATTCAAATTATGAATTATGGGTGAGACTTGTGTATAGGAACAATACATAGAAAGCACAATTTAGTAGTTGAAAATACAAGGAACACTATGAATGTTCCAAAGAATGGAAGAAGAAATGGAATGTAGGGAAGGAAAATCATAAAAAACCCATACAAATTAGTGTAATGATCCTATAAACCACTATAAAATCTATTAAATTGATATTCATGTAGAGGAGAAGTGCTAGAAATTACACCTAAATCCCAACTCAAAGTATATGATAAAGGATGGGGAGAAGAAAAATATCATACCCATAAATTTGAGAAATAAGGTGGAAAGATGCTAATATGTGGATGAGAATATTTTATCTGCATGCGTGAAGAAGGGATGAATGGAAGTCACATTTAGAAACATAAAGAAAATTAGATGACAAAACTCCTCCATGCAAAAATTGTTGCTCTGTTTTCCTCAATATCACAATAGAATCTCATTAAAATGAATCTTGTGAACTAAATAGGATTATAGGTTCAAGATCATCCTACATCATATCCATTTGGATGGCTAAATAAAGATGAAAAAATCAAGGTAACAAAATAATGTAAAATAAAGTTTTATATCAATGCTGATTTTAATGATGAAGTAGAACTACATGTAATTTCACGTTATTTATGTGGATTAGTTGTTTGGATTCCCTACACTCACATTATGGATGAGATATTCATGCATAAAGCTAACAAACATTTACTCATCAAGGAAGAAGAACCCTTCACTTTCAACACATATAAGAGAAAGTCTAAAATTTCACTAGTAAGTGTAAACCAAACCAGTAAATTTAAGATTTCTTAACATTCCTTGGTATATTTAAGATATGTTATTGGTGGAGGAGAATTGAATACATATATATACTAGGAAGATGGAGGCCATAATGAAGTGGGAAATGTCCATATTATGAGTTTCATTGGGGCACTATGGTACTTGAGGAAATTCACACCCTCATTTTCAATATTAGTAACACCATTCCATGCCATAATAGTGAGTTTCAACATTTTCTAGTGGGTGAACAGTAAAAAAAATTAATTTAAGGAGTTAAATAAGAAAATTAATCAAGCATTGGTTCTTGCATTAAATCATGCGTAGAATCCCTTCAAAGTGGATACATACTTGAGTGGGTATGTTATGGGAGTAGTGTTGATTGATGGAAAAATGTTTATACGGTACCATTTTGAAGTATTTAGAGAGGATGTTCTCAACTACCCTACCTATAACAACTAGGTATATGCCCTCATACAAGTTGTGAAAAATTAGAAAGAATATTTGATGAGAAAGGAGACAATCATCCACATAGGTCACCAACTGCTACAATATGTATAGGATTAGAGTATGTTAAAATAGATAAGGCACTACAAGTAGATGGGGTTTGTACAATAGTTTCAATCAATGATCAAAGACAAGAAGGGAACCACAAATAGGTTAGCTAACATGATTTCAAGGCCATCCACATAAAATATTATGACCTAGGGAACTATGATGCTCGCGGAGCCTTTCACTCATGTCGGAGATAAGGAGGCATATAAAAAGGATGAGGAATTTATGGAAATTTATAAACAACTACGAGACTATGTTCATGTTGATAATTATGACATAATAGTTGAATTTCATTTCTATAATAACATATCGTATAGGTTCTATGAGCTATTGTTTCTATAAACAAGGTATTCCATACATGAAAAAATAATTCAGAAACTACTTATACAGATAGATCAAATATCACAATGTCAATATTTTATGTGGTTAAAACCCTCTAAGAGGGAAATCACCACAACCCCATCCAACGTGGCCAATTGAGGAAACTTTACTAATTCAAAATAAAATATTTTACATAATACAGTTCTCACAATTGATCATCATCCATGCCCACCATGTCATTTTAATAGATATCATGGTCGAATAAGGTGTTAACCCATGTATCAATAGTCATTAGTATCAAGGATAATATGATCTATCAAACCAGTCAGAATATATTGTGATCATTAGATTACAAGGTAACTAGTGCATACTAATTAAACACACTAAGAAATAAACATTTTCCTAATATACACATTAGACCATGTTGAACATAACTAACATCTAAGCATCTAAATATCCTAACATCTCTACTTATGAAAAACTTGGGGTAGGATTCAAGGATTTACAATGATGACACAATAAGAGAGGGAAGGGGGAATTAGAGACTATACATCCTTAATGACCACTGCATGAACTCCCAACATAGATATGAAATTAAAAAACTTTTATTTTATAAGATACATTGTGAAAAATTCTACAACTTGATCATTTGTAGGGAAAAAATTCACTTCAATAACTTGTTCATGATTGAGTTTTATTACGAACTACATTTGTCATGCTAATGCTGAATTGGATCTTTGGTCAGCTTGATGACACTGATTCTTGCTTGAGAGGTTAGTTAGGTGCTAATGTTAGAATCCATACTATAAAAGGATATTTCCAAGCCATAAGACTTCTTGAATTTATTGAAGTATTGCTCAGTACTATGCTTCTATTGAAGAAAGAGAAATAGCCCACTATTTTTTACAAGTACAACTGACATGTCTAAAACCAAGACTGAAAACATAACCTTAAGTAGACCTTTTTTTAAGGACATTCCGAAACATCGGAAATAGTTAAGTATAACTTGGTCTAGTTTAGAGTTAGGTAAAGTGTGTTTCTTCACTATGTACTTTTGTAACTTACAATCCAACGGTCACAATATGTAGTGATCTGATGGTTCATTCTCTCCTCGGTATTATTGACACTTGATCCATGGCTTAGCACCCGATTGGTCCATGACCTGTATTTGAAGAGCATGGAGGGTCATTTGTAGGGTAACCATTCATGAGAGGAGATTATGTAAATTTTCATTCTTTTATTAATAAATTTCCTGAAGTGGTCATCTTGACTCAGGCCGTGGATTGTTTCCCTCTTTGAGTGTTTTAGCCACACAACAATATTGGTGTACTAATATGTGATCTATTTGTGAGTGGTGTCCTTTGATGTTCTATCTAAGGAACTTACCCTGTAAATTCCTACATGGTATCAGAGCTATTTGAGGGCCGCATCTGTTGGTGTCCAAATCTGAAACTGGTAGAACTGCATCTGACTGTTGTTTCTTATATATACTTTTACTGATTGCTTTTGGGCTGAGAGGACTACTCTATTCTATTAGGGGCATCTGTTCTAGTGAGGAAACCCTTTCATTTGATGCGAAAATGTTTCTGGTAGCCCTAGCTACATCATTTTTAAGATCTGGAGGTATACAATATTTATTTGTAGTTTGTAGTTATTTTCTCTCTATTTATTTTGGTTTATTTAGCTCTTTTCTTTTTATATTACCAGATCTATACCTTTCATTTCTGCGTATGCTCTTTGCCCTACAACTCTATGTGATCTTGGCAAATCAAAAACAAAAAGGAATGATTTTTCTCATGTGTATTCTCTTCTCCACCGTGCCTAAGTGTGATCTCGAAAAATCAGAAACATTGAGGAAAATATTTAGTTTCCAGCTAAAGCTAACTTCAAGCCATAAGGTTTTCTTTTCTCTTGTATGTCAAGTTTTGTGCTTTTTGTTTTGTAGAAAAAAAAAGAGCTTTCACAAGTAAGCACACACCCCAAAGCTTTAGTGACTAAAAAAAAAACCCTTCTTCTTTTCCAAAAATTACTAACCTTTTAATCTAGCTCACTTGGTCGAAAGCTACTTTATGAGAATAGAGGCTTTGAGTTCAAGTCTTTCTCTTTGTTGAGCTACTTAGATTATGTTTGTAAAGAGGGAAGATTTTTTTTTAAATATAACATTATCATTCATTTCCACACATTCCCGCACTTCATCGGCATCTTCAACAAATTTTCATCAAAAAGCCATAACTTCTTCATCCGGAAACTATTTTCAGAGTTGTTTTTTATGAATCGGCCTAATTTTTCAAGATCTTTCCATTGGAACACTTAGTTTCAACATCTATAGCTTCAGTTTCTGTTAAAATGGAAAGTCCATGCCAAGTTATTCTTGACAGTACCAACTACTTCCAATGGTGGTCCTACATTGTGGATTTACTTAGAAGTAAAGGTATTTACAAAATAGCCTCATGCTAAGAAACCAAACCAAAAGATGAAGATAAGGCAACAAAATGGGAAAATAGGCAAGATCAAACATGTGGGTTGATAGGGATGTCTAATTCTCCAGACCTTAGATTCCATCTCGCAGAACTTGATACTCCTAATGAAGAAATGTAACAGATCACTAAAGTTTTTGGAATTAAAAATGAACTTAGAGCCCATTAACTCAAAAATTAGTTGCTTAGATTGGACCCCAATAACTTTTCTTCCATTGAAGATTTTTTTTTCCAGGTTCAATACCCTTAGACTTCTCTTGGAAGGTGTTAAGGTTAACAAAGAAGATGGTAACCTTATCTATTCCATTCTTACTAAGTTGGGACCAGCCTACTCTATGTTTGTTTCTACCTTCCATTCTACAAGAGAAGCCTTTATTTCTCACGAACAAGACTACAAGTCCCCTTCCTTTGATGCTTTTCGTGATTCTTTAATAAGAGAACAAGAAAAACTCTTACATCTTGGTCTTCTTAATCTTGGAAACTCTTCTAAGAAAGCCTTAGCCACCCAGCAACAACATAATTCAAAGAATCCTAAGAAGCCATATCCTAAAATGAATGGTCCTAAACCAAACAAGGGTCCTAAGCCATTTCATCTCAAAATGAAAAATCATTTCAACAAAATGATAAGGAAAATAAAAGCATAGTTTAGAAGGCTGATAGACATTGCCACTTTTGTAATCGAGATGGCCACTTAGAATCCAAATGCTTTAAGAAGATGGAAGCGTTGGAAGTAGAAATGAAGAAACATAACATCCATTTGGAGAACTCAACAACTTCAACTTCATCTTTAGGAATAACACTTTCTATATGTGGTTGGCAAGCATCTCAATTTGGATATGCACTAAATGTATCTTCTTCTTCTCACTCTCATGAGTGGCTCATTAATTCTAGAGCTTTTTATCGCATGGCCATAAACAAAGCCTTGTTTTCTTCTTTAAATGAATGTAACACAAAAATATATATGTTGGTGATGATAGATCTCTTAGTGTTGTAGGGACTGGAACTGTTCATATAAACAATGGTCAATTCAATGATGTATTATGTGTTCCAACATTATCTTGCAACCTTCTATCTGTATATCAAATAACTCATTCAGGTCAAGGTAAAATCATTCAATTTTCAACTCACGATGTTGTAATTAAGGACCTAAGAGATCCTAGATAGATTTTAGCTATTGGCATTGCTGATGATTCTACAAGGTTGTATAATTTTAACAACTTTGGGTCATCAAATCTTCCCTCAATTTTTGTTGCTCATAATGATGAAGTGAGCAAACTTTGGCATGACTGATTTGGTCACTTAAACTATTGCTCCCTTCACAATTTATGTAAAGAAAATATGGTGATAGGTCTTCCAATGGTATCTTACAGAGATGGTGTTTGTTCTAGATGTGTACTCAGAAAACATCATTGGGATAGTTGTGAAAAACATGCCTCTTGGCACGCCTCAGCTCCTTTACAACTTGTGCATAGTGATTTATGTGGTCTACTTCCAGTTGTTTCATTCTCTAGCTACAAGTATTTCTTAACTTTCATTGATGATTTCTCCAAACGCACTTGGGTATACTTCTTAAAAATCAAGACTAAAGTATTTAACATGTTCTTGGCCTTTAAGGCCTTTGTTCAAAAACAATCTAGACATCAAATACTTAAGCTAATATTTGATAATGGCGGAGAATATGTTAACAACAAATTCATCAACTTTTTCACTGAGAATGGAATTCAAATGCAACATATTGTTCCATATACTCCACAATAAAATGGTGTAGGTGAAAGGAAGAATCACACCTTAAAGGAAATGGCTAATTGTGTGCTTCAATCTAAAGGACTTAGTCTTAATTTTTTGGCAGAATCAACTAACTATGCAAATTACATAATAAATCTCACTCCTACTAAGGTTTTAAGAATATCACTCTAGAAGAAGCATGGAGCTCACTCAAACCAGATGTAAGTCACTTTTGTGTTTTTGGAAGTGAAGCATGGGCCCATATTCCAGAAGAGAAACATAAAGCTTTAGAGCCTAGGAGTGAAAAATGTATTTTTATTGGATATTCTGAAGATGTCAAAGGATACATACTTATTCCACTTAAGTCCAAAAATGTTATCATTAGAAGAGATGTAAATTTTGCTGAAAATATATCAGCCTACGAGCCCAGTTTAGCAGATGTGCCACCACTCTCTATCCCTTCTACTTCTGAAAATATTTCTTCTTCAGATGATGACAGCAAGGATCATAATCCTCCCCCACCTTCTCAAGATTCTCCTAAGCTCCTCAGCTTCCAAAATGGTTCTATTCTACTTGGGATGCAACAAGTGCTCGTTCCATTGATCCTACAGATCAGCAACGTACCCGTTCTCAGTTTGATAAAGCCTCTTCTTTACTAGCTCAAGCTTCAGCTAATTATGATCCTGACACCTTTGCAGAAGCTTCAAGCCATCCATATTGGGACGCAACTATGAATAAAGAATATCGTTCATTATTGGAAAATGATACATGGGATCTTGTTCCCCTTCTAAATGGATGAAAACTTGTTAGATGAAAATCGGTTAACAGAACCAAGCATGGACTAGATGGAAAAGTTGATAAACATAAAGCTTGTCTTGTTGCTAAGGGTTTTTCACAAGTTGAAGGCACTGACTATACTGGAACCTCTCCCCTATTGCCAAAATGAACTCTATCTGCCTTTTTCTTTCCCTTTTTGCCTCGTCCAAATGGGAAGCCCATCAGATGGATGTTAAATTTGCCTTCTTGCATGGGGACTTGCATGAACAAATCTATATGGAATAACCTATTGTCTCTATACAAACAGACTCCAGCCTTGTATGTCAGCTTAAGAAACCCCTTTATGGTCTCAAGCAAGCCCCTCGAGCTTAGTATGCCAAAATGGATAGATTTCTTTTATAAACTTGATTTTCTAGGTGTCATTATGACAATACTGTCTACATCAAGAAAGTGGGAAAGTATCTTATCATTCTTGTTATTTATGTTGATGATCTTATCCTTACTGGTAGTGATCCCAAGCTTATAAACCATGTGAAGTCTAGCCTTAGAAAGAAGTTTGAAATGACAGACTTAGGGCCTTGCATTATTTTCTTGGTCTTCATGTCTTGTAATCCAAGGAAGGTATTTCCCTTTCTAGGTCCAAGTATGCATGTGATCTTCTATGCCATTTTCACATGGAAGACTGTAAGCCAACCCCTTCTCCCTTTCAGTCTGGGGCCAAACTTTCAGTCACTTGTACTTCACCTGAACTTGATACTACCTTATACCATCAACTTGTAGGAAAAATTTTGTATCTAACCCATACTCGTCCTGACCTTTCCTTTGTTGTTGGCTTTATTGCTCAGTTTATGAAAAACCCACATGAAAGTCATCGGAAATCAGCTAAAAGAATACTTCGTTATGTTCGAGGTATAGTTTAGTTTGGGATTTATTACAATGCAGAAGCATCTCCTCTATTGGTTGGTTTCACGGATTCTGATTGGGCTGGTGACCCTGATGATCAGAAGTCTACTGTAGGTTATGTGTTCACTCTTGGTTTAGGACCTATTACATGGGCTTGCAAGAAACAAAGTGTCATTTCTCTTTCTTTAGCAGAAATAGAGTATCATGGTGCCGTAGAAGCTAGTAAGGAAGCCCTATGGCTTCGTTGGATCCTACCAGAGTTTGGCTTTCAGAAGAAGCATCCGACTACACTTTGGTGTGATAATCAAAGTGCCATTCAACTATGCAAAGATCTAGTCCAACATCAGCACAACAAACACATTGAACTGTGCATGCACTTCATCAGAAAGCCCATTCATGGCCATTCTATTGAAGTGCAATATTGGTCAAGAGATGATCAAGTTGCAAACATCTTTACAAATGCTCTCATAGAGGTGAAGTTTACTAAACTTCTATTTATGGTTGGAGTTCAGGAAGTTATCACTAAGGGGGGATAGGCTCTAATTCCTCCTTCATTCTCCTATTATGTCATATTTGTACATCCTTCAATCCTATCCCAAGTTTTTCTTAAGGGGGGATATTAGGATATTCCAACACATAGGAAATAGTTAAGTATAACTTGGTCTAGTGTAGAGCTAGGTAAAGTGTGTTTCTTTACTATGTACTTTTCTAACTAACAATCCAATGGTCATGATATGTAGGGATCTGATGGTTCATTCTCTCCTTAGTATTACTGAAACTTGATCCTTGGCTTAACACCCGATTGTTCCATGATCTCTATTTAAAAAGCATGGAGGGTCATTTGTAGGGTAACCATTCAGGAGAGAAGCTTATGTAAATTTTCATTCTTTTATTAATAAATTGCCTGAAGTGGCCGTGTTGGCTCAGGCCATGGACTGTTTCCCTCTTTGAGGGTTTTAACCACACCAACAATACTAGTGTATTGATCTATGATTTGTTTATCAGCGATGTCCTTTACACTTTTATCATTGAGATTGCTAGGTCACTTTGAATTAGTGAAACCAACCAACAAAGAAGTAGCCCCTAAACCGTAATGCATCCCAAACTTACTTGTATCTTAAATATAACATAGTATCATTTCATATTGTCTTTGATGAATTTCATGTGGTGTTTTCATATACTAAACAACAATACCATTAGTATAGGAAAGTTTGGGAAGAGTATGAGTCAAATATAATGTAATACCAACTAAATTATGGTACAATGTTTCATCCATTTTGGGTGAAATGTAGGTGGTAGTATGTTTGACTCCAGATTGAAAGGGAGAAGTGGATGGTTTATAATCATCTATATGAAAGCAATGAAGAATGTAACATCCATACTTATATTGGGAAAGAGAAATTCCTTCCTTTGTTTGCAATAATTAGAGGCTAAGGAAATAATTAAAATATCCTTAGTCTTTCATTTCAAACTTATTCTCAAGGATTGAAGTCACATGAATTAATTAATAATTTAGGATCACCAACAGTGAGAATAAGGTCATCAACCTAATGAACAATGATTATGAGGTGGCTTCTCACTTTCATGGTGTAGACTATTCAGACATGTAATTGGGATCCTTTTTACTCTCATTTTCCCATGTTTTCCACCATATTAACCCTTATAATCTTACTCTATTTCTTTACTAATAACAGTTTTGACTAATGCATGCTACTATTTTGTCTCACTCTAGTTTACACAATTTTCTTGTATTTTGGTGGAAGGTTGACTGCTTGGAGTAACTTTATTGATAGAACTAAAAAAGAGGTTGTTTCACGATGACTTGGCTCACTAGAGTGTTGTTGTTTGCATGTAATGATGTTTCTTCGGGTTTTATGTTACTGATATTCCAAAATGACTTATATTACTACTATTACGATGATGTTAATACTCTATTTCACAACTTTGCTTCCTTGATTATGTTATTAGGAGTCAATTCAGGTTATCACTCAATCATAGTCAACCTAGACTATTGTGCCAAAAGGGAGAACTATATTTTGATGATATAGATGACTCAACTGTAACAATTAGGGATTTTATATTGTTGACCTCCAACTATTTGGAGATGTTCTTACAAAATTATTTTATTCTTAGTAAATTGGTTATAATCTATTATATAACACTCTTGATTTGGACAACATGAGAATCAATGATCCTCATAGTTGATTGTGGTTTCAAGAATAGACATAATTTAAATCTATAATAGAAGCCCTCTAGTGCGTGTGGGGATGACACTATTGTAGTTTTTGACAGATTGTGCATCTCTAACATATCTGAAGATTAATGCGAACTATTAGGGTTTGTGTCTCAATAATACTTCATTCAATTATTTTTTGAGTTGTAAATTACCATCTCCCTACTAAGGAGGAAAGGCACTCCTCTTTAGTAGTGATTTTTGTTTAGTAATGTAGTTTGGTAGTGTGATTAGTTTCCTTTTAGTTATGTGTAATGTTGTTTAATTGGCACTGTTAAATATTTCCATTGATGCATTGTAGCTATCGTTGAGTTGGTTTGCAAATTATTTGATCTTGACTACTTGTGTAACAACATAGATCCTAGATCAATCCATTTCTTAGTTTGTTATTTTTATTATTTTGCTACTATAGTTTCTAAGTTTTGTTGAGTAGAATATTATATAGATAGTTCCATATTTTCTACACCACGTTGCACAGATTAATGATTTGATGATTGTAGTAAGTTTAATGATTATGTGAGGTTTTAATTGAATGGTTTCTATAATTATTTCTAGTAGTGTTATATCCCTTTCTAAAATTGTGATCTTGAGTGATTTAATGATTTTATTAAAAAGAGTGATTTTAATTTTAGAACTATGTACATAGTTCTTTGGATGTTTGAAGTGTAAAAATCATGATTTTGGTGTGCTAAGAGTGAGATGCTACAATGACTTGCATTTTGGTTATGTTCCATGATATTAGAGAGTTTTTAATTAGAAATTGTTAGTTATGATTATGTTGGGTCCCTATAATACTAGTGATTACCCCATTATTATGGTAGTTGTACCCCTTATTAATATTGTTGTGCCCCTATTGCCCCCATATTGTTATTACTGTGCCCCATAGAATCCCTCTATTGTTATTTTTGTGGCTTTATATTATTATTGTTAGGTCGGCTGGTTTATATTGTGACTCCTTAGACTCCTATATATAGAAAGGAGGTTTTGTCATTTGAATCATCAGAGAATTGTTCATTTATGTAATGTAAAGGAGGTTGCCCCCTCGAAGAGGCTGAATTCTAAGGCGTTGATCTATATTTTCTATCTTTTTTGAGATGGTTTCATAACATTTGGTATCAGAGCTTTGGATTCTAGGGTTTCACTGCTCCAAACAGGTCATCGTGGAATTTTCGCTATAAATTTTTTTCTGTGACGTTGCAGAAGTTGTAAAAAAACTCATTTGAGAAGAAATAGCGTTGAACCTTGGGTCCGAATTTCAGAGTTTTTCACGTGATATTTACGGAGATATGATCTGAGGAAGTTGGTCTTTTTGCAGACTCCTGAATTACATTCCAAACTGGTGACCTGGGGAAAATCGTCATAACTTTCTCTCTAGGGATTGGATTGAAATTTCGTAAGAAGTTGCAGAAAGAGGATGGACTGTAGTTTATTTTATGAATTTTTCAGATCCAAAGGTCGAAACAGTGACTCGTGGCACGTCGTACAAGTTCGCTCTACTGAACTAGT
>APFE031230226.1:117587-129673 GCA_000404065.3 Pinus taeda
TTAAATCAAAATTTAAAATCTAAAAAAAAACCCTAATTGAAAACCCTAAAACAAAAACTTTTTTATGGAACTTTTTAAATTTTATTAAAATTCAAACCTAACAAAATAAAAATTAAACCTAAACTATATCATATATATAAAACTGGACTAAACTAAACGTCTATACATAAACCAAACGACAAAAATACGCCAACGATTATGCTGTCAAAGGAATATACATAATAAAAATAAAATTAACCTAAACATATAACACATATGAATCAAAACTAAACCAAAATACGTAGCCAAACTAAAACAAAATAAAGAAACGGATTTTAAATCAAAACTATACCTACGCTACCTATAAACTCCAAACCCACAAACAGATTTGGCTAACTCCCAAATGCATGTAAAAAAATCGATCAGTCAACCCTACGATGTGCATATTAAACGCATTGAACTGGATCAAAAGAAATCGATTTTCGTTTTTTTGTTTTGCAGGCTCAACTCACGCGGATCTCAGGGTTTGAATGCTGGACGACGACAGTAATAACACCTACGCACAACAGAAAAATCACGCACCTGGTCCGTATAACGCTGAAACTGTCGTTTGCCTTTGCTGCGAATAGGTCTGGAGCTTATGACGGCGGAAACCCTGGATGGCATATGTACTGAAAATTTGTTATTGCAGGTGCGATGGCTGGAGTTTATGGTGCGCGGATCGGGCAGAGGACGGAAATCTGAGGGCTCAGCAGAGATGGATGAGTTGCAGAGGCAGCGCGTGCGTGAAGGAAAAAATCTATGATTTGTTTGCTGGAAGAAACTGCAATAGCATGGCAAGGAGCAGATCCTCTTCCAAGAAGCCGAGGAGGGAAAACGAAATTTGCTTATCGTAATATGACTGCGTGTAGTGCATTGGGGCAGAAAGGAAAATCGTAAATGCAGACAACGAGTGATCGAGGAAAGAATTGCATTGGTAAAGGGAAACTCATTCATTACACATCTAGGAGATTTTAAATCGTTTTGATGCCCACGCTCATGATAGCAGTTGAAATCCCACACTGGACAGCAGGCAAACGATTTTTCTTTTACGAGCAGCAGACAACTCTTTGAAATTTCTTTAAAAGATTTTGAGAACCCTGCAGCCTGCAAAATCTCACAAACAGAAGACCCAGAAATAATATGCAAAAAATTTGAAACAAAACCCTGAAAACCAACTAAAAAAAAATTTACATTTATTTACAGATTTTAAGGCTCTTTAGTAGCCAGATTTATCAGTTATCCTCAGATATATTTTCAGAAAGTTTCAGATTGCTAATGAAATGCGTTAGAAGTCTCTCATGCAAATAATAAAATAAACCAAATGATTGACCCAGGATCAAAACTAGCTGGGCCCTGCAAAAAATGCTTGTGGGAGTTCGCTGGTTCAGCCGAGAACTTCCCTTAACGCCCACTAATCTTCTTCAACAAGATATTCCTGCACAACTCACTTTAACCATCAATAAAGAGAGAAAAAATAGTACTAGATCTCCAAATGCAATAGAGATACCTGCTATTACTTCAGAAACCCTAACACCATTCAAACCCTAGCATGTGAACAAGATACCTATGCTCAACAATACTCTTCATTAAGCTGCTATCAATGGCTGAAAATTAAAATATGCAGAAAACAAAATAGCTCACAACACTTGAAGAGAGTAACACCAACAAGATTTTGACCCCAAAGTCTTCTTTATGAGCACCAGAAAATATTTATAAGAGAGAGCTTCCTTAGCCAAAACTCAGATCCGATATCTTATGATCTCAAATGACCCCTAGCACCCTATTTAAGGAAAAAATCCCAACGGCTAGTTTGAGTGATCCATGACAAAACGATCTCGACCGTCGATGAGGATCAAGACATCTCTCAATCTCATCTGTCGAATTAAAAAATTCAAAATATTATTATTTTTTTTTTTAAATTTTTTAGTATTTTTATTTTATTTTTTGTTTTTTATTTCATTTTTGTTATTTTTATTATTTTTATCCTTCTTATTTTTTTATGGATCATCAAACGTAGCCTTTGGAGAAATTTCCCTAGGACCTAGGACTTAAGGAACATGAGGGGATTAACATTTTCAACCCTCAAGACTCTTTACATCATGACTTTTACAAATTTTACATCTTCAAGGGGAAAAGCCCTTTGACAGACCCTCATAGACCACCCAGTTCTGTGACCAAACATAATCTAGCAGATCAACACACTAGGATTCTCCTAAGACTTCTAATGATAAAATTCATTCCGGCTTTGGGGTCAGGTTGAAGGAAAACTCTGCCGATCATGGATCGGTGAGACGAAAAACCTTCTGGAATGAAGATTATCACTAGAAAATTAGATCCACCTAGGCGGCAATTTACATACATGACTTAGCTCTGCTAAGATTATTTACATCAAAATGCAGACTGGGTTTACAACTTAATATGATCAGGAGAATGACGATGACTGCTGAATGGCACGAACATCTCGATCAAGTGCTGTCCCTTTTTGCGAAGAAAAAGGGGGTGTATTGCTTATGGGTAGTTGACACGCAGCGGTCAACACAGTCTTACCCCAAAGCTAGAATGGATTTTGTCGCTAGGATCTTAGGCGAGTCCTAGTATTCTAGATCGAGTCTACGTAAAAGTGATTTGGGAATAATCCTAACTATTTGGTTAGGTTATTTTATTAGAAATTGCTTGGTCTGCTGGATTATATTTGTGTCACAGAAATGGGTAGTCTTTGAGGGTTTATTACAAATGGGTTTTCCCCTTTATGATGTAAAAGATGTGGAAATCATGATGTAAAGTGTCTTAAGGGTTGGAAAAAATAATTTATCCCCTCACAGGTTAATTAATTTAATTTTCTGGCCAAAAATTAATTAAAATTCTAAGCCAGAAATTTAATTAATTCTAGGTCCTAAGTAAATTTAAATTCTCCAAAGGTAAAATTCATCAGTGCTAAAAAATTAAATTTTAAAAGGTCTTGGGACTAAGATAAACTAATTATTTTGATAAATTTTAAACCTTTGATCCCTAGGGGTTAAGTCAAAGTCAAACTTTTGGGGAAATTAACTGAAAAATTCTATTTTTGAGTTAATTAAAATGCATTTAAATAAAATTTTCAAATTTCCTCAAAATTTAAATATTTCGACAGATGAGATTAAAAGAAATTTTAATCTTCATCAATGGTTGAGATTGCTTTGATGAGGATCACTTGAACTAGCTGTTGGAGGATTTATCTTTAAATAGGAGGTCATTTGTCAGTCGATCTATTTGATCTTTGAGTCGTGTACTTAACAAGAAGCTTTGGTGTAAATTTTTCCTGGATAATAAAGAAAGACTTTGGGGTTAAATTCTGCTGGTGTTACTCTTCGTGGGAACACTGTAAGATGTGTTGTTTTCATGCATAATTTTTTCTAAAGCCATTGATGATAGCTTTGAAGAGTGATTTGAGTACAAGTATCCTGCTCGGTCGTTGGGGTTTGAATAATAATTTAAATTTTGAACGTAATAGCAAGTATCTCTATTTGTTTGAATTTTATTATTATTTTCTCGATCTATTTTTGATGGTTGGATTGAGTTTTGCAGGGAAATCTTGATTTAGATCCCCAGATGTTAGGGAAAGTTTTCAGTTGGACCAGAGAACTCCCGATCTGTATTTTCTGAAGAGCCTAGCTAAATTAGCTCGGGTTTATCATAAGATTTCTTTTTTGGTGATGCACGAAGGGTTTCGAGTTAGCACCTCTTTTAAAATTTAAAAAATCTTTTAATTTCTGTGTAGCATAATGATAGGTCTAGCTACTTAGAGCCTTTAGCTTGTAATTATTGTAATTTAACTGGGTTTTTGGGCTTTTAAATTTTATCATTGTATATATCATTTGTGGGTGTTATTGTCATTTGTAGTTGTAGATCTGAAGGAAGATTTTTGTTTGAAGCCAGATCTAGGCCTTGGAGTGTAAGATTTGGCCTCAATATCACTTTGCAGGGATATTATTCAACTTTTTTGCAATCCAAGAATTTTAAAATTTTAAATCTAGAAATTTTACAAGTGTTTCAAGGATAAATTTGAAGTAAAAGGATACATCATTTTAATCAAAATTTTTCTGGATTTTTTTTAGTTTTCTGGGCTACCATTTCTTTGCTGGCCAGGGTTTTTGATCTGCTGCAGATTTCTATTTTTTTAAAATCCCTAATTTCTCCATTCTCTGTTGCTCCCAGCTCCTCAAAATTTCCTCTTGGCCGCTCTCCATGATCAAGCTCCTTGCTACCGCCATACCTACATCAAGTTGGTAGCTCCAAACATTGCCATTCACGGCCTTGAAGCTTCTCCTGCAAATCTACACACAAGAACCTCATTCCGTTGCTCTAGCCCCCCCTACTCATTGCTCTCCTTTGAACCTACAAAACCCCGTGGCTCCTCCTTGCTCGATTTGCTCCCTTTCTTTCCTGGCCCGGGGGATCTCCTTCCACACTGCTCGTGAGACTCTATACAACGCAGTTTCATTTCTCCCTTCCTGTTTGCTACCCATCTGCGACCTCCCTCACCTGCGTGCCCTCCTTTCTTGCAATCCCTCTCTATTGCTCAGCTCCCACCACTCCATCACTGCCATCCTGCGTCAAACTCCTGCGTACTTGCATATCTTGCCTCCATTTGCTACAAATTTCTCCACCGCTACCCACGTCCTCTTCTAAACTTGCACACAAACGTTTTTTGTCTTATGTTTCATAGTTAGGTTTTGACTTTATTAAATTTTGATTTTTTGTTTTGTTTTTGTTGCCTTTTTTTATTTTACATTTCATATTTTTGTTTTGAATTTTTTATTTAAACCTAAAAGAAATCTAGAAATAAAATTTGTTTGTTTGTCTGTTTGTTTTGTTTTTTTTTTTTTAACTTATGACTTTTATTTTTCTTTTATGTTGTGATTCTCCTTTTGTTTTTAGGTTTTGATTTTGTTTTCATTTAAAAATATTAAAAAAAAAAACTTAAAAACATTTTGGTGACTTTAATTACGAATGAATTAAATCAAAAGAAGACTTAAGCTTTCACATTTTTAAAATTAAATTTTTATGTGGCCTATGGCCCATTAAGAATTTAAATTTAATTAAAGTCTTTTATCTTTGGCAAAAATTTTAATTAAACATTTGCCACATTAAACTTTGCTTCATAAGCTTAGCACATTAAAATTTACCTAAGGGATAATTAAATTCTAATCTAAAGTTCCTTGGTGTCTTTTTGTGTGTTGAGTATAAAATTTTAAATTTTTTGGTAGTGATTTCTATTGTCAAGTGCAATTAATGTTTTAAAATCATATCTAAAGATTGACTATAGGAGAATGATAAATTCTAGATCTGGGTTATTGAAGAAAATCATTTTCATTGCTTAACAGTTAATTCTTCATGATATTTAGAATATATTGCATGATAAAGTTTTGGGCATTTACATTTAATTTTTCATGATCGTCACTTTAGTCACATTGCTTTGGATAACTTGTTTTTATCTAGTTTATGGTTAATTGAATATAAAGGCACTGGTTTAAAATTATTTTTATCTTGTGGTTGTGTCTTATTTTATTAGATCTATCCATTTCAGTTAACCAGGTCTCATTTACATTCATCAAGTTTTTCATCTTTAAGTCTCCTAGAGTTTGTGTTCCACAGGCTATTCTCATTCATTCACCTTAAGGACTACCTTCCTTGACTTGTCTAGGAAAGAGTCTAAACGGAGTGAGTAAGGATAAGAGTGACAATTGTTATGCAGTCTTTTCCATTAGGGTGGTCACCAATCTTATGTCCTGTATATAGCTGTTCTTGACTTCATATCACCATATCTTGTAACTCGTACTTTTAGTAAATTTCTGTCTTTTGGGTTATTTGCCCTTTTGTTTTTTTTTCTACTGCATGTTGTGACTTTCATAAGGTGCATAACATTTATTTATGTATGTAAAAGCTTCAACCTTATCCTCTCAGTACATACTTTCGTCGAACATTCTTTCAGTCATACCAATTTCCTGCCTTAACTTTACCTACTGTTACCAACCACAAGTAGGAAATCCCGTGCTTATTCCTACTACTGCCGCCATCAAATGTTGTGTAAAATTCCCCCTGCTACATATCTAGAAAAACATTGAGATGAAAGGAGACAAAAGACAGAGGTACAATGTCATTCACTGATCATATTGTACATTGAGATGCATTATGTTGGCAGAGGTGCTGATGTATAAGCAAGAGAAGCCCACGGAAAGAGATTTATCAGAGTATAGAGTATCCTAGAAAACACTACACCGGGATGATGATACCGAAGTTTTGGAGTGCATGTTTATGGAACAGGGGGCACTGGTTTGGAGATGACATTACATGGTGATGGTTAATATGACATAAAATATAATTTTGTGAAAATCTGATTAGCAGATGAAAGAGTGTTGATTTTTATAAATAAGTGTCATTTTTTTTACTTATATTTGCTCTACTAAATTTGCAGGGCATCCTTAAGAGGTATTTGGGTTTCAAGAGCATTCAAAGCAGTACACATGTCAAAAGAAGAGCCCATTTTTCCTTCATCAAGTGCATCTGGCAAACTTTGTGGCAAAGCAATTGAAAAATCTACTCATGAAATTGGTGATATTGAAATGAAGAACAAAGCCAAAGATGGCATATCTGTGACTCAGTGCAATGTTGAATATGAGGCTAGCACATTTCAATCATTTCTTATTATCATTCTGTGAGTAATGAGTCTATATTGCTTTCAGTGTTCCCTAAATATGTGTATGTACATGTATTCAGGACATGAAGAAACCTTCTCCAGAAGTTCGACAGGGATCAAGTAATGTTGGCATTGAAGACAGTTTGGTGGTTTTGAAGGATGATGATAGCTTAACAAAGTTGACGGTGGCAGAACTGCGTGCAATGCTGAGGTAAATATCTGTTTCCCATGGAATCATGTTTTTGTAAAGGTTTCCCCAGGGATCTTGTCTTCTGATCTACTCGGCATGTTTTTTGACTACCTTTGTGCATTGTTGCTACTGTTGTAGACCTTTTTATGGTCGGTGATATTATCTGGGAAAATTCAATTAAAACTGCCATTTTTACATTCACATATGTTATGGTTAACGTTGAAATTCTTTCAAATGCAGCTCCCTTTTCTACATCATTGCAGTTTATTTTTTGATATCTTATCATAAATAGTGCATGTGAGGATAATGGATCTCGAAGTAGTCAACTGCAAACGTTTATGTGATATTTTCATATAATATGCCATGCTAATTTCTTTGGTCTGATCTTTAGAAGAAACGGAATTCAGCCCACTGGCCGTAAGCAGGATCTCATTTTGGCACTGAAGAAAATTTCAAGAAATGAGAGTGCAGGTAGACTCTAATGATCTTTGCAGGAAAAAGGTGTTTGCTATTTATTGGAAATGCATCTTTTATTGCATTAGCAATCATCAAATTTGCATTAAATAATACATAAGAGAGCCAAACTCTGTCTTACGATGACCTCCTTGCCCAACATAAGCAAAGAGAATCGACATATCAGCTTTATCTCTAACCTCCAAATGGCGTAAACTGTGTTAAAAACGTCAATCCTAGATGTGATCTGTGCTGTTGGATCAGCCTTAAAGCCTGAAACATAAAATCTGTTGAGACTTCCCAAAGAAATTAGTCCTGTTCCCTACTTCAAATACAAAAGCAAGACCTGTGAGACAGATGGTATCCCAAAGTCCTCAGCCAGCAAGATCCTTCCCATCATAGTATACCCATAAAAAGCATTGAATGCTTTGCTACAGTCCAATCTTTAGCTTGAGCAAATTTGGAAGTCCAAATGACATGTTTCATTATTTCCTCTCTTACAAACATTACATAAACATATGTAGCCATCCTGTTGAATGTAGCTTTGTTTTGACTTCCAGTTTCTGGTGGAAGGTCAAGCAACTTTATGCTTGGAATTTAAAGCCACTATGGTTTCTTTCACTGGGGTGGCCTCTCTCGACCATCAATATTCTATGTATATCAACCTCCATTTTTATATTCAATCAATTGGTTAGGAGATTTGGGTTGATATTCTCACATAAATTTTTTAGCAACTTCTATATAGGACCTGTACCATTAAGCTGCACCTTGCTAAGGGTGTGTTCTAGGATTAGTCTGTAGATTTCTAGAAACACTTTATTTTAAGAGTCTAGGAAGTGTGTAATCTATGCAATGATCCTATGGGGGGGTATATAAGGGTCAAATGTATATGTAAATAGTGGTTCAGCCTGATAGTGGGTTTACATGGGAATGAGTGAGAACTTGTACATATAAGTTTTCAATAGACCCATAAATTGACTTATGATTAAAGAATTATGATGTATTTGGCTATTTGGAATACTTCTAATATCTAAGGAGCCATTGTTGTGTATGTCATCGTGATAGTAACATTGGGAATTGTGCCCCACATTGGTATTTACTATTCAGTGTACATTGTGTGTATGCGGGTTTATCGTGGATTTTTGTGAGTTATATTTATTACAAGTGGTATCAAAACAGCCACCCACAAGGAGTACATTTCACTATTGCAGATGAATTTTGCTAGAATGCTCTGACTTGGGTGCGAGTTGAAGCATACAAAAGAAAACATCACGTATTATCTCTAGTCAAAGTTTCAACAACAAAGGCCGTGAGGGAAATGATCCGGATTGGATCATTATATTGTGTGTCATCCATCTCGATGCTTTAAGAGTGGAAAAAGTGGAGGAATCAGCGCACGGGACCATTTTACTGGTGGGGCTCAATTTGGCAAAACAGGGTCCAAAACCTTCTTGGAGCGTTTTGAGGAATCAAACAATTTTTTTGGGGGTAAAACTTTGTTGCTTTAGCGCCACGCCTTTTCATACTATTCTGCACACAAAAACCTTTTCAACAATGCAAGAATTGTGTCAATCGGAGTTTGTATGCGAAAGTTATGCCACTCAGAAGTTGACCTTCTTGTTTTCACCACCATAATTCAAGAGGATGCCATGTTAGCGCCCATTATTCATGAAAAATGGGCTAGCCTCATGATTATGATGTAGAAGATTCTAGAAGAGTCTATATTATAACTCTGGTTAAAAGTTGAGGTAGTCAAACCTAAGCTCTAGTAGGCTATCAGGTTGTGTTATAAGTGGGCCACTGGGAGGAAAAGGGATTCCATCCTTTCCAATGCATTTGTTCTGTAGCTGAGAAAAAATAGCTAAGAGGGATAGAAAATAGAGCACATGGAGAGCATTTGTGAACTATAGTACTCCACAAGCCATAATCCATACTTCTTTGTACTCGTAGCCATATTTCCATTCAGTGAAAGAGAGCGGAGTGGCCTCACCTTCCAGCTAGTTTTTTTCTCTCAAAAGGGTTTCCCAAAGCATATCTTGTGTCAAATGTGTGTGCGAGCCTTTTTATTTTGCTGTTTCTCTATTTTCAGCATAATTTTAATTTATATGCATGCATTATTAACAGTAAATCTACAGATGCAGAAATCTAATAAAACTGTAATAGTGTAGAATTCCCAATTTTAAATATAATTATATTGGATTTGTTGTGACGAACTGTCCAGTGGAATATTGACGGTAGTTTACGGATCATATTGGTATCAGAGCATGTTTCTTTGGGTGTATTGTGGAGATTTGTGGGGGATCTAGTTCGACGGGGCCGAAAGTCGTAAAACCCTAATCATGGCCGACGAATTTGTGAATAACCCTTGCAATCCTGCAAATGAGAGGTTTTTGTGGTAAGAACAATAAGTCGCTAATATAAGTCAATGTAAATCTCCTCATGTTGTCCTAAACAATAAGCTTGGGATATTTGGAGAATATGGGGGTTCAAATGCAAAGGAAAAATAAGAAGGTGGGATTAAGAGATGGGTAAGAAATAAAGAACCAACCGGAAAAAGAATCCGAAAAAGATCAACCCAGTTTGAGTGCTGTGAATCAATCTTAGCCCCTATTTAAAATGGAAGCGAAGGTCAATATCAAGCCATACCACAGTGAGATCAACGCTCTGAAGTTGAATCACTAGTTGCAACTACTGGAAGTGTATTTCAACATCCATCAAATTGAAGAAGAACAAAAGATTTCATTTGCGTGGTTGAAATTAGAGGGCCATGCCTTAACTTGGTGGGAGAGCCACATAGAGACCTTGAAGTTGGAGGGAGAGCCTCCAATGACTAAGTGGGAGGACTTCAAAACCATCATTAAGTCACAATTTTATCTTATTGGGTATACAGAGGACAAGTGGATTTGATGGCACTACTTTAGGCAAAACTTGGGCAAAGTGTGCAAGGTACACCACAGAGTTTAGAAAGATGGCCATAATGCAGGGTATCTCCCTAAAGAACCCAATTGTACTCCTCAAGTATTTGGGGGGTGTACATCGCCATTTGTGGGAGCAAGTGATGCTGTTCAAGCCTAAATCAATGGACGAGGCTTCTGTACAGGCTCAATACTTGGAGAGCATAGGCTTGAATAGAGCGGAATCAAGAGTTCAGTCAAGTGGATCAAAGCAGAAGGAGCAACAAGACGCTTCTAAGGAGGGGAAGAAGAAGCAAAAAGGGGGAAAAGATAAAAAGAGGACAACCACAACACACCAGTACAAAGTTCCCAACAACCATTGTAACCACTTGATTGCTATATAAAGGAGAAGCGCTAGAAGTCGCATCCAAAGCTAAAGTCGAAGAACAAAAAGAAAGATAATAAGAAGAAGAATTTCATGGTCATTGATTTGAGCTACCAAGTTGAAAGCAACTTGGACGTGGACGAGAAGATTGTTTGTATGTTAGTGCAAAAGAAGGTGAATCTGAGTAGCCTTCAACAACAAGAAGAGAAAGAAATGACGAAACTCTTCCATATAAAGATACAGGTCAAGAAGACCAAGATTGATGCTCTGTTTGACTTAGGATCGCAGGCGAATCTCATTGCAATAGAGCTGGTCAAGAAATTGGGATTTGAAGTTCGTGATCATCTAAGCCCATATCCACTGGGATGGGTAAATAAGGATGCAGAGCTGAAGGTAACAAAACTGTGCAAAATTAGATTTTCCATTAGTGTTGATTTTATTGATGAAGTAGAACTGGATGTGGTTCCCATTGATGTACGTGGAGTTGTGTTTTGGAGTCCCTACATGTACATGCGAGATGTAATATTCCTGCAGAAAGCTAATCAATATCGGCTCGCCAAAGATGGAAAATATTTCACCATAAATGCGCACAAAGGCAAGTCGAAAATTTTGCTGGTAAGTGCCAACCAAGCCAAGAAATTTATTAATTCTAGCAAAAAGTATGTTTCGTTGTTTTTAAGAGAAAATCAGTCTGTAGAAGAGTCAGTAAGAGGCAAGGCATCCCTGGAGGGGTGTACTGAGAAACAAAAACAATAACTGGAAGACTTACTACAAGCATATAAGGATGTGTTCCATGAGCCTAAAAGGTTACTACCTAAGAGGGAAGTATTTATATGTAAATTTTGATCTCAATTCAATTTTGATTTACTGATTTAATTATAAAATTTAGAGTACAAATGTTTGATCTCTAGTTAATTTGTAAAATTAGGGCTTTACAAAACACTCAAACATTTGAGTTCTAATCTTGTTGATGAGTTAAGTCAATTTGGGCATTAGAGATCTAATTGGCATTGTGATAAGAATATCTTGAGTAATTGTGATTGGCATCTTGAATCATTGGCTAATTGATAAGTGGATAGTTTTCTCTAAGTTCTTGTTATCAATTGGTGTGGAACATTGGCACTTGTATCATTAAGCAATTATTCTTGTTTAAGATTGTCTTTCAATATATTTTTAAGTACTCTTGCTATAAATAAATCAACATTAAGTACTTAAATCATATAAACAATCTTAAACTAAGAAACTCACTCATAATCTTGCATTTCATTCTAAGTGTAGTTGCATTAATAATTTACCTCCAAGCATAAGTTTGGTTGATAGAATCTTAGGACAACCCTCTCTCACTTAGCTTGAGTGTTAAATTTGGACAACTAGGTCCAAACTCCATGTTCTGATGCTCAGATTAAGAGGCTAATATTTTTG
Organism: Pinus taeda; assembly: GCA_000404065.3. Taxonomy (NCBI): domain Eukaryota; kingdom Viridiplantae; phylum Streptophyta; class Pinopsida; order Pinales; family Pinaceae; genus Pinus; species Pinus taeda. The sequence continues at coordinate 129,629 of APFE031230226.1, forward strand.
TTGGATTCCTCTTTCTGAGAGGTGTAAAATCCATATAAAATAGTC
>APFE031230231.1:3595-47654 GCA_000404065.3 Pinus taeda
GACTAATGCCATTGGATTTTGGTCATTTACTTTCAAGTCATTTTGATTTATTCATTTTTTTCAAGTTCTTTTCTCTTACAAATTCAACAAGCAATTAGAAATCACCATCACACACACTTTCACTCATATAGAGATCACCTTTCACACACTTGCACTCATTTGTCTATAATCATCATTCCATTTTAGGAAGATAAGATAATCATAAGCAACACCCCTAAACAACAAAAGCTCTAAGAAAGTTACTTAAGTACATATAGTACACCCTCACTTCATCAGTTTACGAGCCCGGGTTGACAATTAATACTAGCAATTTAGATAACACTAAATTGATTAAACACCTGCATCATGTAAGAGACCACAAGTAGTTAGAAATAATGTGATAAGCCCATTGTATTAGATATATGGTATTGAGAGACCATGGTAATGACCCATGGTATTATATGTATGCAGGCTATATAGAGGCGAGAGACTACCCATTGAGAGATGTGAAGGATTATTGTATTGGCAAGCATATGGCTTGTGGAGTGTTCTCCTTCCTTAAGGAGTGATTGTATGGTGTTACCCTACCTCAAGGGTTTGATATTAATAAATATCTAAAGTTTATCTATTTCTCTCTTCTTATTTCTGGGCATATTTCTATTCTCATATATTTGCATGTTAGATCTATTACACCATCAACAGGGTGTAAAAAATGTTAATTAAAAAATGGACACCTATAATATCTAGTGAAAGTAGGGGTTTTTTAAATTGGGAAGGTGTAGTGTGTTCCTATTGGTACGGAGTTAAATAATGTGATTTTTAGAGGTATTTTCCAATATGTAGTGAAATTAAGGGTATTACTTAGTATGCCACAAATACATGTGATATGCTAGAAGTTCATTAAGTGAAGCCCCTATGGACATCATTTAATCTGATCTTGACAATAAATCAAACTATCACGCTACCTCCTTTGACCCATCAATGACATTGCTGCTTCCTTAGACTTCCCATTTGACATCAATGGCACTAGTTGTCATCAATGGCAATGCTACATCCAACACTAGGATCACTATGGCTTATTCCAAATATCTGTTAGATCTACTTTCATGATTTCATATGGTCGATTGCAAGTCTATTGCAACACCATGTCTCTCAGAAATCAAACTTGTGGTTTTTTATTCTTCACATTTGACTAAAAAAGACTAATATTGGTTGGAAGTATTTTTTGTCCAACACATACCGCAAACTGACATTTCTTATTCTATTGACATCATTTCGAGATTTATGCAAAAACCCCAAGAATTGCACTAAAAGGTAGCCAAGATAATTATACGCTACACTCCAAGATATGTTTAGGATTCATTATAAGAGCATATAGATTTTGAGTGCATGTGAAATATTTGATTCTCATAAATAATTAGTCATTACTCTATCTACAACATAGGTAGAATATTGGACAGATATCAATGTAGCCACTAAATCCATTTGAATTTAACACATTTTCTAAAAAATTGATATCTACTACCTCTAAATATTTATCATTATTTGTGACAATCATAATACCATTCGGATCTTACAAAATCCGATTCATCCTTAATGAACCAAGGACAATGAGATTCACAGACACATAAACACTTTATTTAGGAGTTCTTTGTCAAACTTTTTAATAAAATACACTATAATTTATAATTGAAAATTATATCACATGTACAAAGGATTATGTTTATTTTATATGGTAATTATAAAGAATGAAACTTCATAATATTTTAGATGGAGTTAAATATAATGTTCGTTATTATTTATTTATATATTTCTCTTAAACCAATCAAAGCATTTGATTTAAAACGTGTCTGAATGTCAATAAATAAGTTTTATTTAGAGAGTGCATAGAAGAGTGTGTGTTTTTCTTAGCATACAAGAGGATTTTATCTTATAACTTCAACTCCATAAAATATTCAACATTGATTTATGCAACTTTTTCAATCTTCTCTCCATAAATTTTATCGTCCTCTTCTGCCCACCATTGTGAATTCAAAACACGGAACTAACTTTTCCTGTTTGGTTTAGAATTAATTATAGAGAAGGGTTTAAGAATAAAATGACAACTCCCTTATTTGACATTATATCTTCACAATTTGTGGGAGTTGCAGATCTAGTTGAAAAGAATCAGCAGATCGAGCTTTCTTAGGGACAATATAATCAACGTCCTTGATTGCCTTTTCGAGGGACAGTTCGCGATAAATCAATTCGATATGAAAAAGTAATTCATAGTGTATCATATTCACAAATTCAAAATTCTTAACATAAATTTGATAAAGGTATTACATATACAACCTCATTCTCCTAGCGAAAAATATTTTTTTTTAAGCATTGGGGATCAGCCATAACATCCTTTTGAAAATTAAAATTAAGTGAGATCAAGCAATCATTTTAAAAGAAAACATTTTAAGTTTCTGTGAACATTTTAAATTGTTATGTGTGAAAATTTAAGTGAATTTGGATTCCAAATTTCTCGTAAATATGTTTGATACGAGGTTTTATGGTACAATAAACTTTATACAATGGATGATGCTGCTAAATCAATTTAAATTAGGCATAGGTTTTGATTAGAATGTTTAAATTTAGTAATGGTTCAAAGGAAATTGAAATAATAAATAATTAAATAAAAACTAAAAGAAGTATGGGAGGAAAGAGTATGCATTTTTTGTTTTTCTAGAAAAATAGACTTCCCATTTGACAACAAAGTTCTTGTAGGTGTTGATCTTGACCACCAGTTGTGTCAAGGTAGGAGAGATTAATCTTTTCTCTACCACTTTTGTTAAGCTATAAAATTTCTTTCTTATTCCATAGACTCCAACTCTGAGATCAAAAAGAACACATCAAATCTATTTACCCGAACATACCAACAAGTAGCAATCCCCAACTATATAATATAAGTAAGTATTAGGTATCCCAAAGGCCTGAAGGAGATCTAATGGAAAGAAGTGATCATTGTTAGAAGCCTTCCAATCAATTATAAATATATAAATGTAGATTTATTATTATTTTAATTAGAAATATTCAATTAAATAATAAAATTTAATTATATCTCTCCCAATCTAAATTGCTTATTAGCGTAATTCACTACCTTCATATGTCTTGTATTTTTTAACAACATTGTAACATGTGGATTAATTTCCTTTTTGGTGCACAAACTCTTCCTTTTAGGACAATATGGTGCAGTGGCCCAACCCCTACAGATCAACACGACAAACTAAGAATAACAAAGAATATGAAAGGTTGTACAAACCAGCATGTTTTTTAAACAACTAATCCAACATCAGTACCTTAAATTTTTCATGAAGATACCATATTGAGAACGTTTGAAAAATGAAGGGAAATCTGGACAACAACTATCTCTCTTCTGTGAGGGTGACTCAGAGAGAGTGATAAGATTTCATTGTTTTGAATTTTTTTTGTTAAATCAGAAATACCAATATTAATGGAGGTATTGGTATTTTTTACTAAATTTTATGAAGTGATTAAATGTAGCTTTAATCATTCACCTTAAGATATTTTTTACAATATAATTTCCTATGTCTATTTGGTATCTTCATTATCATAAAAACCAACCTATATCCATCTTAACTTCACATCTACCACTCTTAGAGGGATGAAATCTATTTATCCCTCTCAGCACTTGGTAGACCCGGGATTAAGATGGATCTAAGTTGATAGAATTTCCCCTTTAAATAGTCTATGCTCACATGAATACCATGGTATTGTCATGGGTCAATACCATGGGTTACCATAAACATGAAGCTTAAAAACTACTATTACTAATTCATACAAATTAATAAAATTAATAATTGATTTTTTTTATTTTTTTTTAACCAAGTTAGAATGTTTAAGTGACATTAAATTACAAGATCCATTTTTACTCTTAATCTACGAAGCCCCAGAGGGATCAAATATTTTTTCACTCTATGCTAGTCTGCATATCATGATATTTGATTCCTCTCGGGGCTTAGTAGATTCAAAGTAAAGATGCATTTATGCTGTTTTAATTCCCCCTTTAAATAGGATGCATTCAATATGAATACCGTGGGTGAATACCATGTGCCATATTTATTTTTATTAATACTAATACTAAATTTAATAATATTTTTTTGCATGGTATTAACAATAATTTGGCCTATAGGATTCACCTAAATATAATGCATTTTTTGAGTGTTCGTAAATATAAGGTGACTTATGGAGTAGATATAAAAAAATGTTTCATTTATTTACTATACCTCTCATTTATTTATATTTTTATTAATTTACCATACTTCTTTTATAAATATGGTATTTGACCCAATGGATTCACTTAAATGAAACCTCTTTTTTTAGTCTTCTTAAATAGAAAGAGGGTTATGGAATAAATATAAAAAAAGGTTTTATTATTTACCATACCTCTAGTTTATTTATATTTTTACTTATTTACCATACCTTTGGGGAAAGTATAAAAAGAGGTTTTATTTATTTACCATACCTCCACTTTATTTATATTTTTTTTTATTTACACGTTCATAAATATAAATATAAGGTGACTTATGGAGTAAATATAAAAAAATGTTTTATTTATTTACCATATCTCTCGTTTATTTATATTTTTATTAATTTACCATATCTCTTTTATAAAAACCGCTTTTTTGAGCCTTCTCTCGTTTATTTATATTTTTATTAATTTACCATATCTTTTTTATAAAAACCTCTTTTTTGAGCCTTCTTAAATAGAAAGAAAGTTATGAACTAAATATAAAAGGAAGTTTTATTTATTTACAATACCTCTAGTTTATTTATATTTTTATTTATTTACCATATCGTTGGAGTAAGTATAAAAAAAAGATTTATTTATTTACCACACCTCCACTTTATTTATATTTTTATTTATTAGGACCAAACCAAACCTCCCAAACCAGAAAATGGGCAATTGCAAACGAATTTAACATTGCAAAGTAGAAAATCGGGTGATTGTAATGGAATATAACCTCCCAAACCAGGCGAATCAGGTCAAATGAGTCTTTTCATAGTTTATCCGCCCTTTTTTTGGGCTAAAATGAAAAAAAATAATTATAAAAAGTTGGGCTAAATATATGAAATGGGTGTTTTATAAAAATTTCGGCCCTCTAAAATGAAAAACCCCTTAAATTTCACCCCTAAAATTTACCATGGTTCACAATCACACTTGACAGCAACAACTTGCAATTAATCTCATGAGAAAAGTACAAAGATCTAAACACATTAAGCTCAAGAACCCCTTCATGACATAAGCGCACTCTTGACCCCTCAACCAACATAGACTTGGCTAGAAAAGCTAACAATTTTACTCAATTTAGTACATAATCCAAAAAGTTCTAACATAATCATGTTCAAATCATAAGGAACTTCCTTATGAGTCAACTAGTCTCAACAATGAGTAGCAAGCCTCTTTTATAATCCAATCATCCTCCCAACTATTTATCTTTTGGTCTTCCCCGTTCTGATGCAAAGGTGAGTTTAGGCTTGAGGGTTAATCTACAAGTGTTAAGAGCATGGTAAAAGTAAATTTCACTTATTTCCCTTTTGCCTTTATACTTAAGTTAAATTTAAACATCATTTTCACAAGTCTTTTCCCTATTTCCCAAGCTTCCCAAGTACTAAAATATGCTAGTCATCCTCATTATGACACAACCCCTTCCTTTAAGTGAATTTCCACATTATCCTCCAAGCTACTAACCTTAAACTATATTAGTCCATTCAAAATACTCATCTATAGGCCACATTATCATGATCAATCTTGTCATACTATGAAAAATACCCATGCTAAAATGTCTAACATATGTATATCTCATTAACCATATTATCATATTAAATCATTATAAAAAAATATCATATCTATACCATATTATGATGAATATTCAAACCATCAACGGATGAAATCAAGCATATTATCATATTACATTGTACTCGAATGAATGTCATTTCTAATAAATTCTATTGCTAATAAAAATCATCCCGGGATTCGAATCAAAGCATTTTATCCAACCTTTCATATGGCAATCTACTGATATTTTATGGAAGTGAATGGTATCTTTAATGATGCCGAATCCCTTATAAACCTTTCATATGGTTATCTACTGATATTTTATGGAAGTAAATGGTATCTTTAATAATGCGTAATCCCTAATCTCTTATATTATAGATATAAACATATCAACCTAACTTTATATATATAGAAGTGAACATGAAGCGACGGTGCACTAGACGAAATCATCATTTTCTCGAACATTTTAAATAATGTTAAGGAATGGATGGAATCAGTTCGATGCTTCATCTGTTTTCCTACAGACAAAGCATGCCTTTTCATCTTATAGAAGGGATAGGATTGAATTTCTGAAGCCATGGAAAAGGCATTTTCTGGTTGTTTTGATTACGACACAACGGAGATTCTGGTCATGTTTAGTCAGCAAAGTTGATCCCCAATACAACCTCCAATATTTTGGTCCACGTGAAGAGTTTAATAATAAAATTTCGTCACAAACTACTCATTTACTTTATTAAGTATTCCCAAGAGGTGCAGGAGTTGGAAATCTATTTCAAAAGAATTAGCAGATCGAGATTACTAAGAGACTGTAAAATCAACCATGATTCGCATCTGGAAGGATTGAATGGAACACAAGAAAAGCAACGTCCAACAGGTGCGGCAAGATTCATGGGTTGAGAATTGAGATGGAGATGGTATCGTGACAATACCGGCGGCCGACTTTTAGCGCCAATGGATGCTGGTAATTTTATATATTGAAATGAGAACCAGAGATATTTCTTGAAAACCCATTTTATGTAAATTTTCATATATTAATATTATTTTATATATATATATATATATATATATATATATATGAAGTATATAAGATTTTTTAAGATTGTTTTTTGTTTGGTTAAGAGTTTGTCTTTTTTGAATGTAGGAAACAAGGTAAAGGCCTAAGGTCTAGAGGCATCTAACAAAAGTGAAAGCTTACTTTGTTATGGATCACCAATGGGCATTCTAAGTGGCATGCATTTACTTGAATAATAATGAGTCAACTTGCATTCACAAATAGTAACAAGAAATGATTGTCCTCACTGCTCATTTCAAAAATCTTTATGATAAGTTTTTCCACTGTTATATATATATATATCATGGACATAGGAGATTGGTGATCGTTATGTGTATGAAATATTTGTATTAGATAGACTCACCGATCACTTCTTGTCGACTAAACCATGGAGCCTGATCCTGAAAGTGTCTAGAGAATTGAATCAGTGACCTCTCAATAACAAATGTGCTTTAACAACACGGACTAGACCATTTGAGCTAACCCTTGAAGTTTTTTCTATAGGGTTCATGGACCCTAGAGATCGGTGACCCCTACGTCCACAAAATATTTGTACCAAGCAAATCTACTCAAAAGGATCATTTCTTATTAGAGCAACTATTGAGCCTATTATTATTATTATTATTATTATTATTATCCAATTTTAAGGTCACAGTGAAGCGAGACACCACATTGGTGTATGAGACCCCCTTGTTTGTGGGACAAGGGATCCACCTCCATGCAGTGATTTGACTACTAAGTCTATGAAGGCATACAAACTCTACCTCTTTGGTTTCAAACATGTGACCTGTTAAAAGGAAACATATGCTCTTAACCATTAAGCCCACTCAAACTATATCCCTAAAAATGTCCAGAAAATTGAATTCATAACCTTTCAATAGCAAAATTACTTTAACAAAAAAAACTTAACTAATTAAACTAATCCTAAAATCTATATTATTATAGATATATATAATATAATATTATTATATTTTAATATAAATCATCTAAATTTATAGAAAACGTAAGATAAAAGGAACCATAATAAGTTAGGACAAAACTTCAACATGGCTTTAAACAAATATGGTTTACACCCACCCAAAAAAGGCCTTTGTTCAGGTCCCATTGATAGTATCGTTGTTTAGGTTAACCATTAATATTTGAAGAGCTTATCCGGTTTATCTAGGCTATCAAAATCCCTTGGCGTTTGCCTTGCGTGAAATTATCCACCCGCCATATGTTTTCTGATCTCATTTTAATTGGGTGGGTTGAAACCATATGAATCCACTGAATGACAAATTGGGTGGTTGAAACCCATATCAAAGTGCCCGGAAAACACGTTTTCTATGATCTGTCTTTTTTTAAAGAGTGGGAAAGTTTAACGCAATTTAATTATTTTAAGTTTTAATTTTTTTAAATATTGTAATATAATTTTTTTTGAATTTTTTTTTATTTAAAATATTTTTTAAATATAAAATAAATTCAATATTATTAAAAAATTTAAAAATTTTATATATAAATTTAATAAATTTTAAAATTTTAAATAAAATTAATTAAAAGAATAACCTTTAGTATATTTAAACTAGTACTATATATATTATAATTTATATAATGATATCATCACTGTAGATATTTTATAATACTTTAATAATTTATATAATGAGAGTATAATTGCAGATATTTCTTTATGATTAAGATGCATTGAGAGAGTTTTGTTTTCATGCTTGTTTTTCTGGATAAGAAGATATAACGAGAGAGAGTAGTATCTATGACAAGGAATTTATGGCTCTTAAGTTTTTCAAAAGATAAGATTTAAAATGATGCTAGAGACATAAACATTCAAATCTCATTTTAGTATTTATAGTTGTATATAATGTAATATTAATATTACAATGAATGTAATATTATTATTAGTTTTCTTTTCGGTGGGATTGCAATAATTATTTCATGTTTAAATTTTTTTTGTCAAGTTGTTTAAACTTTTTTTTAATTTTAATTGAAGTTATGTTGAATATTTAATTTTTCGTAAATTGAAAAATATTTTTCTTATTTTTAAATTTTAATTTTCTATTGGCTAAACAATTTTGTTGATTTTGGTAATTTGTCAATAAATAAATTAAAAAAAAAAAAAAAAAAAAATACTATTTTTCTAAATGATCATTCCATTAGTGAGGGACTCTTAGCCTCACACTATTACTTTGCCTAGGTCCTTTGCATAAGCGGGGTTGGGCCGGGGGTAAGAGGGGTGAGTGGCGGGGGGCCGTCCGTACTTTTTTGTATCTGCGCACTTTTTCACTGCCAATCACTTTCCATACAAGTGGGTTTGAAGATGATCATAATCTATTTGACTCTACAAAGTTGAACAACACTGTGTGGGGCCCAAATGAGGCCGGGGCCCAAATGAGGCCAGGCCCCAACAACACTGTGCGCATTAGATGACATTTGCTACAGTGCATAGTGGAATGTTTGGAGCTGACTGTGTGGAGCCTAAAGTACCATCGAGGATCATTAAGGGTTGTGATAAGATGGCTAAGTTCATGGTAAATCATAATTTTCCCATTGTAACAAAAATTCAAACATATTCAATTTTCCATCCGAACATCACTATAAGCCCTTTTACCAGTCCTCGACCTACTAGGTGAGTTCATACCCAATATGCCTTTCGAGCTTATACTTGTCCCCTCTTCATGAGCAAGCTTATAATGGGCCACGCTCCAACATTGTCGGCCCTTCTACGAATCTTCGGCTTAACGAACTCATCTATGCTAATGCAGACTACAATGCATACTAGACAAAGCTTATACTAGTTCCCACCATTCGGGGTAGTATAACGACCCGCGCTCCAATGCTATGGGCCCTTCTACTAGTCCTTGGCCTTCAAGGTAAGTCTATACAAGCCCAAACTCTAACAGTGTGGGCCCATCTATCCGTCCCCAACCTATTGGGCTCATCCATATCAACCCAAATTGCAATGCATACCAAACAGAGCTCATAGTGGTCCCTACCTTCTAGGTTAGCCTATACCATTGTACGCTCCAATGTTGTGGGCCCTTCTACCAATCCCTATTCTACCTTGCTCATCTACACTAGCTTGGGCTACAATGCATACACAAAACTCTGACCAAGTTGGAACCTTATCTGAATAGCTTTACTTCAAACACGTTTTTCTCCTTATTCCTTTGAAGTTAGAAGAAGTTCCATATACCATTGGAAAGGTTTGACAAGCTATTCAACCATGTACCTTTCATTTGGACTAGTGAACTAGAGAAGAGTGCCCTCCAAAGATAAGTTACCCAAACTACAACTTCATCATTAACATCAAGCTACATATTTTTCATGACAACACGAAAATATTTATTGACATCAATGACAACATGTTCGTCGTCATGCTTCTTGACTTTGACATCAATGGCAACATACATAATCATGATCAAATAATGGAGGATTTCCTTATGAGCCAGCTAGCCTTAACAATGGGTAGGAAACATATTTTATAATCAATATTAATGGAACATCTTCCCAAAGATTTGTCTTTTGGCCTTCCCCCCTTCTCATGCAAGGGTGAATATAGGCTTGAGGATGAATTTGCAAGTGTTAAGAACAGGATAAAGTAAGTTTTACCTATTTCCATTTCACTCTTATACTTAAGTTAAATTTGGACATTATTGTGGCAAGTCTTTTCCCAATTCTCAAGCTTCCAAAGCACTAGGACATGCCATTCATTCTCATTGGGACCTTCTATTAAGTGAATTTCTAATTTATCCTCCAAACTCTAAACTTATAATACAATATCACATTCAAATTACTCATTTATACACATCATCATCATAATCAATCTTACCATGCTATATAAAATATACCCATGATAAAATATCCAACACATTATCCATCGTTCACTATATTACCATATTAAATCATTATAAAAAATTATCAATACTACATATCTATCCCGAAAATATCAATACTTTATACCATATCATTTTGAATATTCATAGCATCAACCAATCAAATCAACCATATTATCATATTACATTGTATTCCATTAAATGCCATTTCTTAACAATTGCATCCTCCAATAAAAGGCATCACGGGATTCGAATCAAAGCATTTTATCCAACCATTCATATGGTTATCTACTTATCGAAGTGAACGGTATCTTTAATAATGTCTAATCCCTAGTATTATAAACATATTAAAAACATATTAAGCTAACTTCATATTTATAAAAATATGAAGCAATGGTGCCCTAGACGAAATCATCATTTTCTCCAAGAATTTTATGAAATGTGGATGGAATCGAACTATTTCCCGCAGACAAAGCATGCCTTCTCATCTTATGGAAGAGATAAGCGGGATAAGATTGAATATCTGAAGCCATGGAAAAGGCTTTTTATGGATGTTTTGATTATGGTCAGGTTTTGTCAGCAAAGTTGATCTACAATCCAACTTCCAATATTTTGGTCCACTTGAAGAATTAAATAATAAAATTTCGTCCACAACTTTAATCCATGTGAATTTGTAGAAAACTCAGGAAAAATGAACTATAATAAGTTAGTCCAAAACTTCAATATGGCTTTAAACAAATATGGTTTACTCCCCAACTTGAAAAAAATATATCGTTGTTTACATTAACAATCAATGTTTGAAGAACTTATCTGGTCATATATTTTCTAGGTGGGTTGAAAGCATATGAATGCATTGAATAACAATTGGGTGCTTGGAATCCATATTAAAGTCATAGTAAAATTGTTTCTTACATGGTAATATAATTTTTTAAACAGTTTGTGGTTTTTGTATTTGACTTATTCACCCTTCATATATTTTATAATCTAATTAGGTGGGTTGAAAACATATCAATGCACTGAATAACAAACTCGGTGGTTGAAATCCATATCAAAGTCCTATGATGTTTTTTAAAACGTTGCAATTTAATATTATGTGTTCTTTTAATGTTGTAGTTTTTTTTCATGGTAATATAATTTTTTTTTAAATGAGGTTGTGGTTTTTTCATTTGACTTGTTTGAAAATTATCCACATGTTATATATTTTTATAATCTAATTAAGTAGGTTGAAAGCATATTTATCCACTGAATAACAAATTGGGTGGTTGAAATCCATATCAAAATTATGGGAAAAAATGTTTTCTATAATATGTGTTTTTATTAATGTTGTAATTTAATATTCTATGTTAATCTAATTAAGTGGATTGAAAGCATATTTATCCACTAAATAACAAATTGGGTGGTTGAAATCCATATCAAAATTAGGGGAAAAAATGTTTTTTATATAATGTTGCAATTTAATAATTTAATATTCTATGTTTTCTTATGTGGTAGATTTAGTTTTTTTGAAATGTAATATATATATTTTTTATGGGGCTGTGGTTTTCTTTATTGTTTAAAATATTTTTTTAAATGTATAAATAGATTTAATGCTTTCAAAAATCTTTTGAACACTCATTTTGTGTAGATTCAATTCAAATATGTGATTCTAATAAATCTTTTCTAGATTTTGGGTAAAATTGACTTGAAAAAAAAAAATAGATTTTGGGAAAAATTGACTTGGAAAAAAAAATACTTTGAAAAATGAGAAACATAGTATATTTAGACTACTACTTTGTATATTCAAACCTCATATACTTTTTTATTGGGTGTGCAATGTTGCACATGTTTCTTTTTTTTTTTTTTCGGGGGTGCAGTTTTTTAAATTCTTCAATAACTTCTACTTAACTTTAACGATATTCTTTTGGTGCTATTCATTCTTTAATTTCCTTTATTTTTTTTGGGTCCACTGATATTTTTTCTTTGGAATGACGTAGCCCAAATAATGCATTCTTTTGATAAAATGAACATTTTCTTAGCTTCTCATATAGTTGATACTCATAGTACTATATGTAAGTGTTATTCATGTTCTTCTTCTCACTTGGAATAGATAAGTATTTTATCAAAGAAGACAATGATAAATGTATTTGAGTAGTTTTCAAAGTATTATTCATCAAGAAAATGAAGATAGCTAGTGTATTTGACAACCCAAATGGCACCACTACAAACTCATATTTGCAATATCTTGTTTGAAATGATGTCTTGTTGATATCTTGTTCATTATTTCGCACCTAATAGTAGCCAAACCTCAAGTGAACATTGAAGATCTTGGCTCATTTAAGCTGATCAAAAAGATCATATATCTTTGGCAAAGGACACTCATTATTAATTGTGGCCTTAATTAACTACCTCGAATCAATGCATAATCTCAATGTTCCATCATTTTTCTTGCTAAGGAGCACTAGGGTACCCTAAGGTGACACACTCAGGTTTATGTACCCCTCAAGATCTATTCAAGCTACGTCTATAATTCTTGTATTTTTGGTGTGCTCATTTTATAAGGAACTTTAGACACTTGCGAAGCCTAGACACCAAATCAATAGTGAGGCCAATATTCCTCTTTGGTGAAAATCCTAGTATTTACCCAAACACATCTTCATACTCTTTTAATACTACATCATCTTTGATACTTAGCATGTTATACTTGGTTTTTTGTTCCATATGAGCTTCCTAAATCTAGAAACCTTAATTTTCTTTTTGAATTCCATGACCAAAATTTCTCTGAAGGATATTGGCCTTGGAATCTTGTGAACTTTCTTTTGCTATCATTCCTCATTAAGGCAAGTGAATGTATTTTTACAGCAATGTAAAACAACATGATGTTTTTCCAACCAATCCATATCAATCAAATATTCATATGAATACAAACATATGATGCTCAAATCTATCTTTGTGCGAACTCCATTCATGTCCATTCGGCATTCTTTAACTAGCTCATTGGTCCTTCTCTTGGTTCTAGTAGCTAGCAAAACCAACCAATATTTTGCATGATTCTTTTCAAGTTGAATTTTTCAACAACATTAGGATCAATATAGCTATCAATAGCTCTAAAATCTCTTAGAATAGTTATGTTTTGGTTTTCTATCTTACCTTCTACCTCAATCATGTGATATTGATGGTTTCATTTCCTCTTGTTCAATATTGTGATCCTCAACATGCCTCTAACCATTTCTTCCATCATATCAATCAGTTGGATGTTGTGAAAGGTCCTCATCCTTTCTCATTTATGAGAAGAACCCTATATATGTGATCTCTCTCAGATACCAACATTTATGGGCCAATTCCTTGACCACTTCAACAAAGAATCTAACATTTTACGCTCACTTTAAATTGATTATCTCTACTACTATGCTTGAGGATTATACCTAAAGAATGATGGATTAAATCCCATATTCTCCATATTTCCTTTCTTCTTGTCATAGCAATCCTTTGGAAAGTTTTTTTACCTTTGTGCTACTCATACAAATAATTAACCTTCCTCATGGCTTCCTCCAAGGTATCAGGCTCATCAAATTGAATCTTATCCATACAGAAGAATGACACTCCACTTAAGGTTTTTTTTTTTCTTCGCTTTTTCCTGATGTAACCCATGTACCATAAGAACTCCAAGAATTTATTTTCATACTTATCCATTGTCATGTTTCCAAACTTGAGGTCAAAGAACTCTTGCATCTTCTTATCATAATAATGCTTTGATAAGTGTTTCTTTTGAAAATACATTTTTAATAGTGTCCATGACATCCTCTTCTCATTAATGTGTTTGAATTACTTGAATTGGTCCACCATAATCAATCCTTTTTTTAAGATAATATATTTAAATTTTAACCTCTAAATTTGATGAATAGTTATGCAATTGGAGATATTTTGTCATCTCCAACAACCAAGCCTCTGCCGAGGTAAACAGGGCATTATGTATAGGATGAACACTTAATAACTACTCACACAACTAGATCAAAGATCACAAGGCCAATATTTTTGTGTGGTTAAATCCCCCTAGGGGGGAAATAGTCCATGGCCCTAGCCAACATGGCCATTTGAGGAAATTGTATTAATGCAAAATAAAATATTTTACATATGAGAGTTCTCGTAATCAATCATCGTCTATGACCCTCTATTCTCTTTAAATAGAGGTCGTGGACCAATTGAGTCTTAAGCCATTAATCAATATCGATTAATATCGAGGAGAATATGAGTCGTCAGATCAGTATATGTCTAAAACATATCATTACAATCAACTTACAATGCAACTAATGCATATTAAAGAAACACACTTTTACCTAATAGACATATTATACCCAGTTTAGACCCTAAATAACAACTTGGGATAGGATTGAAGGCTTCACAAAGCTAACACAATAAGCGAAGGACGGAAGCATTAAAGCCTATCCCATCTTCATGATAACTTTATGAAATCCAAACATAGATCAAATTTTTAAATATTTTATTTTGTAAGAGAATTTGTGAAAATATCTACAACTTGATCATCTATAAGGAAAAATAACACTTCGTTAACTTAATCATGAATGAGATTTCAAATGAAGTGCATTTGTAGATCAATTTTGTTGCTACACTGTCGTTGAAATGGATCATTGGCAATCTCGATGGCACTCTAATTGTCACAATAAAGGGTAGTCAGATGCTACTACTAGAATCCAAACTCTGAAAGATATTTTGAAGCCACAATACTTCTTGAATTACATTAATCATTGATCAATGCTTTGATTCTACTAAACAAAGAGCAATAACCTACTTCTTTTTACAAGCCCAAGTAACGAATCTAGAACCAAGATTGGAAATGTAATATATAAATATATAATATATAATATATATATATAGATATATTAATATAATAAATAATAATATATAATATATATAATTTATATAATAGATATATATATATATATATGATATAATCATCAAGGTTAGTAGATTAAAATGAATTAGTGAAGCCAACAAACAAAGGATCCCCCCTTGAACTTTATTGTATCGCAAATTGATTTTTACCCCAAATATATTGAAGTATACTTTTTCCTATTTTCAAATGTCCTTTTTGAATATATCGAAAATATTTTCTTATATTTAGGTAACTAGGGTATTCCATACAGAACAAACATCATCAATAACTACTCACAAAGACATAAAAAATATCACAACGCTAGTATTTTTATTTGGTTAAAACCCTCTAAGAGGGAAATAGTCCATGGCATAAGCCAAAACAACCACTTCAAGCAATTTTATTAATGCAAAAGAAAATATATTACATAAGAGAATTTTCACAATTGATCAACATCCATGACCCTCCATGCTCTTTAAATGGACATCATGGACCAATTTGGTTTTAATCCATTGATCAATAGCCGTTAGTATCGAGGGGAATATGACTTTTAGATCACTCTATATCTAGAACATATTATGATCATTGAAATACAATGAAATTAATGCATACTAAAGAAACACACTATGAAACACACTTTTACCTAATAAACACATTATACCCAATTGAACTTAACTAACTCCTAATTTTCTAAATATTCAAACAATCTCAATACCTTCAACATTTTTGTGATGTCCATAAAATGTAGGAGGTTTAATCTTTCTAATATCACCCTGTAGATCATCTTCCTCAAATCTCCTCGTCTAATGTTAAATAGGGTACAAACTTGGGGAACCTTAATTTTTTAAAAGTCATGTGCTCTTCTAGATGAATACCTCATTGAATGGTATTGATGCTTACTAGCACTATGTAGAGTGCCTTGAACCTCTAACATCCTCTCACTTGGCGTGAGATTCTCATTGTGTTGGTTTCATTGATTCAAATTCCTTCTTTATTTGTCTTTGAAAATTACTTAAACTTTGTAGTAGCTAAGTATTAATTTGATTATGCTCTTGTTTTTCTCTTATCAATCTTTCATTATCATCCTTGTAGATCTGCACTTCCATCCTCAAATTCTTCATTATTTCTACTTAACCTTATCTAGTCTCATTTGGTTCTATATTTTCATTACTTGAACTAATATTCAACCCTTTGACTTCCTCCTCATGGATATAGTATCTCTATGCATCATGAATGACTGTAGTACTCATTATAACCTATTTATTTTTCCTTTATCTTTAATTCTACAAAACATGTAAGTAACAACTATTAGATGAAAACAATGTAGCAATTCTAGAAATTATACATAATTTTCTTCCCTTTAAGTTCACTAGTTCCCTTTGTTGGCTTGATGGGGCCTGACCCAAGTTCGGAGTTAATTAGCCAAACAAATCCCTACACCAGTGGCCCTTTTGGCAATAGACCGTGGTGAGCGGGCTGTTGTCTTACCCGAAGCAGCATGGGGGGATGCTGGAACCAAGTTTCCGTACCCTTGAGATGTCTGAGGGGTCGATTTAGTCCAACTGTGAATACCTTCGCATAGCTCACTTCACACATTGTCCTGACCTGCGATACCTTCATGATCTATTATAATTGCCTTCGCACAACCCTAACCAGGGGCTGAGGTGCTTTCGTGCTGCTAAAGCAACGATTTGTGCTATTTCCCCAAGTTACACCACGGATCTTACTTATCTTCTTATAATTGTTATTTAACTTCGCGTAAACAGATACTTTATCTTATATTCAATTAATCAACACAATCATATAAGTTCACGCACCATATAAACAATGAAATTGCAATTTTTACCCAATATATTCAATGCACAAAATAGGAAAAATATACATAGAAATGATATGAAACTTATCTTTATTACTTCTCCAACGGTTATAGATTCAACTCGCTCTACACACTCAGCTGCAGAGCCTTCTCCTACTCTACAACCCAACGACTTGACTCTACACTTAGATAAGACTCAATTCTTCATACTTCCTTTCTCCATTGATTCAATCCTTTAAAACTTAAAGCCTCACTCTACTTATACAATCCCATGGTCTGTGGACCATGGGTGGATCTCTAAAGTTGACATTACATTACAAAAATGAGGGTGGACAACACTATGACTCATTTACAATTTCGCGCTCTTTACCCACAAAACACGGAGTCTTTACATCAAATTTATTCAAAATCTGGGCTGTAAGCCCCAAAACGTCCCTTGAGGGATTTCGTGCCCAAAAGGCCCCCAACACAAACACGTGTACTCAACCTCGAGTCACTCTTTCGATGTGGAGATCTTCGTGCGGAGGCCTCCCAACTCTGCCTGGACTGTTGCAAGGGTGGTATTGCACTGAGCGGCTTCTTGTTGTACATCCTGGATGTGTTGTTCAGAGACCACGGTACCTGAATTGTATCCCTACATCTGCTCCTATGTTCCCTGCATCTGCGTGAGCTTGGCTTCGATTGAGGCTATAATGATGAATGCCACATCGATCCAAGACTGTACACATGCCTTCAAAACCACTTCCTTATGTCGTGCCACGTCTACCTACTCCTTGAGCGCTTTTGCTTCTTGCATCTGTGCCAGCTTCTATGTAACGGCCACCGTCTGCGCGGTCCCTTTTACATCATCATATCTTTGTTGCATCTCTCGCACATATGTTTCTAAGCCTTGTATGTTCGGGTCCTCCTGCAGAGTGTTGAGGACCTCGAACGACTCTTCAAAAAGTTTGGTGCAATCCTTCACTGCACTGTTGATCTCCTCTGTTCCCGCTGTGATGGTGTTGGCATACTGTTTCCTCGCCTCTGGTGGAGTTGAAGGTTGTGCCTTCAATTGTAGCTCAGCTATCTGAAGGTTTAACTCCAGCTAAACCTTAGCCATTTCTTCTTGTGCCTCATGCACCCCTGCTGCTAACCTCCAGATGTGTGCCTCTACTGGTGCCTCTACTGTGATGGCCAACTCAGGGACCATATAGCAGGGCTCTTCAACCACCTACACTAGTTTCCTATTCTATGTTATGACCCCGTCATGCTGCAGGCTTAGTTGTTCCATGTTAATTCATTTTTCACTCAACACCTCTAGCGCGCGGCCCTCCCTAGCCCTCAGTTCTGCAGTTACTTTGTTCTACAGAACATAGAATGTCTCTCGAGGGAGCATAGACATGTTGATCCCCAATCCTTTTAGGGCACTGACCATAGGCCTGTCGGCCTCATTTTCTTTAACCAATGCCCCTCTGGTAGCACTATATTATTGGTCATGTGAGCGCGCAAAATTTCCTCAGTTGTGGTCGTTCCTACTGCGAGGCTGGTTGACAGAGCACAAGCCTGAGGAGTGCGCACCTGTAAGTCATGTATCTATGCTTGGAGGGACCCTAATGCCATCTGATTTTCCTCCACAAACTGCTGGAGGGCCTCCACAGTGACATCACACACTGTCTCCCTTATGTCTTGCAGATCCCCCTCAGTGAGGGTGATCGGGTCGAGAGAAGTCTTGGAGGCTTTTGACTTCTTCCGTGGCCCCACCTACTCTCTTAGGTGTTGGTGATTCAACTGTGTAGACATTGTATCTGGGTCCGCACCACATTCCTCTATTTCAGGCTCTTCATCAGGCGACGACGACTTATGGCCCTTGCGCTCCTCTACTGCCTATTGTTGTTCTGCGGCTGCCTTCTGATCTAGGTGGATATTGGTGGCCACCCACCAAATCCACTTGGACGCCCACCATTGTTTCTTTCAGCCTTTCAGTATCCTTAATTGTAGCACAGTTTACTTTTTTTAGCAGTTTTTCAGGTCCTAAACTTTCGGAGTCGTTTTGAGGCCCTAAACGACATTTTTTAGGAAAACTGGTAACAACACAAGTCCAAGGACTGATGTTGCTCTTCCCAAATCTTAGATAGATCTTTCTAACGAGATATTGTACATGTCAAACGAAAATCATATGCCAAAGTTACGACCCCGGGAAGTTGATGTACCAATTTACCCAAACGAAGCCCACAATTTGGCGTTTCATCTTCTAGGGTTAGGTTTTTGGATGTTTAGGGTTTTCCATTGTTTCTCAATAATAAATAGGCCTTCGAGCCTCATTGTAACACATTTCAGAGGCATGTAGCAACCACATCTCTTCTCAAAGATAAGCTACCATTGCCCTAGCTGTTTATTTCCATTCTCTGTTTGTAAGCATATATTAGTATTTTACATCAATGAAATGAAGTATTATTTCCACTGCATCTTTGTTTTTATGGTTATCTCTGTAATTTGTTGCGTTCTTGTTTAAAGTTGGATCAGTGGTATCAGAGGGGTCTGCTTTTTCTTTGTTTTTCTTTACATGTCCCCAATGAGGTCAGGATATAAGGAGTTAGGGCTTGAACTAGTCGAACCTTTGCAAGACCAACCTTGCAAAACCCGAAGACCTTCCATGGCGGATGAAAAGAAAGATGAGGGAGAAGGAGATCCTATCAAAATCTTGCTCAAAGAAGCCCTCAAGTGACAAAGGAACGCGATGATGGACAACTTTTCCCAGATCCTTCAGTGACTACCCAGGGGCGACGCATTAGCTTCCCACAGCTACTCTGGAAACGCCACACCATTTAAGGCACAAATTAATTTTGAAATCCCCATATTCGAGGGTCAGATAGACGCAAATGCTGTCGATAACTGGTTAAATCTGCTAGAGGGTTATTTTTCTTTTCATGATTTTTCCAGTTGGGAAAAGATTATTTTCGCTCTTCTCAAAGCAGCCCCTCACGTCAAGGACTAGTGGGAAACCTACTGCGAGTAGAAGGATGAAAGTACCGGCTCACTATTTTCAGTTGCACCCACTTGGAATTCATTCCAGGATGCCATCAAGGAGTAGTACTACCTTGTCAAAAGCTATGAGGATCAATACATAAAGTGGACCATGCTGCGGTAGGCAAGGGACCAAGATGTGCCGGAGTTTACCAATATTTTCCATTCCCTTGAGACAAAGTTGGGTATAAAGGATTCGGTGCAGAATTTGATACTCAAATACCACGGCTGCCTAAAAAAGTACATCCAACAAGAAATAGAATTGTTGAACATCTCCTCGCTTGGCACGGCATACCGATATGTCATCAAGGTCAAGCAAAAGTTTAAACAGAAGAAGCGAGACTTTGGATTTGCAAATCCAAAGCAAGGGAAAGGTGCCCTCAAACCATAGAACAAAGGGCAAAGCCAAGGCAGGGTGGCCCAAGGCAACCTGCCAAAGCTGCAAGAAAAGAACAGTGCCGTGAAGTTGAAAAAGGACACAGGAAAATGGTATGATTTCCATAAGAGCTCCACTCACAACACTAGTGAGTGTTGGGCCAAGCAGTCACTAGTGGATGAGCTAAAGGTTTCAGAATCAAATGCATGTTCTGACTCCGAGTCAGAACCTGAAAAAGGGAATGAAAAAGGGAAGTAGATTATTGATGCAGAGCCCAATGCCACCGTTGCCACCATGAAGATCCAGAAGGAGGAACCTAAAGATCCAAAGGAGGAGGAGGAGTGTCTCTTCCACTCCCAGATGTGGATAAAGGGATCCCCACTATAGTTCATTGTTGATAGTGGAAGCCAAAAGGACCTCATTTTGACAGAGGTCGTGAAGTGGCTGGGCTTACCGACTGTAGCACATCCACAACCGTATACCATTGGGTGGCTTCACCAAGGACGGGATATTCGCGTGATCCAACAGTGTTGCCTTCCATACAACATCAAGCCTTTCACAGATGAGGTATTTTGTGACATTTCTCCCCTTGAAGTTTGTGATGTATTATTAGGACAACCATACTTGTGGAAGCGACATGCTGTGTATGAATCAAGGCCCCGTGTTGTTATTATTACTTTGAAAAATAAGTTGTATAGGATACCGAAAGTAGCACTACCTACCACCGTCTCTTTGAATACTGTAAAAAAATGCATTAAGCTCATTTCCAAAACCAGAAAATTTGATTTCTTGGTGATACACCCTCAAGGAAAGAAGAAGATAGTGGACATGACCTCTAGACAGGGCCTCTCTGCACGACAACTATAGATGGACAAGGTCATGGAGGAGTATGAGGACATCTTCACCTCCCTTGCAGGGGTTCCTCTACACTGTCAGGTCAAGCACTCCATTGATCTGACCCCAGGTGCATCGCTGCCTAATGGACCAATCTATTAGCGCTCCATTCTGGAGAACGATGAAATCAAGAGGTGGATTCAGGAGCTGCTATAGAAAGGTCACATCCGTCCGAGTTCATCACCCTGTGGGAGCCGATCATGTTGGTACAGAAGAACGATGGGACTTGGAGACTCTATATTGACTATTGGGTGTTGAACAAGATAATTGTCCATAATAGGTACCCGATCCCACGGATTGATGACCTCCTAGACCAATTGAAGTGGGCAAAATATTTCAACAAGATCGATTTGAAGTCAGGATATCACCAGGAACCAATCAAACACTTTGATGTGTGGAAGACTGCCTTCAAAGCCAAGGAGGGCCTTTTCGAATGGTTGGTTATGCCTTTCGGATTGATGAATGCTCTTGCAACCTTCATGAGGATAATGGGTGACATCTTGTGGCCATTCACCAAATCATTTGTAGTGGTATACTTGGATGACATCTTGATCTTCAGCCAGAGTTTGGAAGAGCACCTCTAGCACATCCGACAGGTTCTCCAAACACTACAGCATCACAAGTTATGTGCCAATTTGTAGAAATGCATTTTCGCCATGACCCAGGTTTAGTATCTAGGATACATTATTGATGAATAGAGGGTGCATGTGGATCCAGCCAAGATCCAAGTTATTCGAGATTGGCCCTTTCCCACCACTCTAATGGAGCTCCGTAGCTTTCTAGGTCTTGCCAACTTCTACTACAGGTTCGTGTTGGGATTTTATCATATCACTTGGCCCTTGAGTCAAGTCACCAAGGGAGGAGTGAAAGCAAAATTCTTTTGGTATGAATCTCAACAAAATGCATTCACAGAGTTGAAAGATTGCCTCTGCTCAGCACTAGTGCTCGCATTGCCAGACTGGCAACAACCATTTGAAGTCGAGACAGCTGCCTCTGACTATGCTATTGGGGCAGTCCTTACTCAACACGGGCATCCAGTGGCATATCATAGTGAGACACTTTCAGACACAGTCCGGAAGTATCCCACTTATGAAAAAGAGATGCATTCCATTGTGTAGGCCTATCGACAATGGAAACATTACATTTTGGGTAACGAAAGGGTCATCCACACAGACCACCGATCCCTCCAGTTCATACAGACCCAAGGTAAATTACAGAATGATTGCCATCAGAAGTGGTCCACATACCTGCAACATTTCCATTTGAATATTAAGTATAATAAGGATAGCACCAATAATGTTGCAGATTACCTCAGTCAACCACTGATCATGTCATTAACCACCATGCTCAACTCTTGTGGGCATGAGACTTCTGATTGGCCACTTCTCTACAAAAGTGACCTAGACTTTGGCCACACATACCAGACACTCTTGGAGGGTCAGCATGTTCCATATTTTCACCTCCAGGATGCCCTGTTATGCCACCTAGGTCACCTTTGTGTTCCTTCAAACAAGTGTGCCAAGATGATTTGAGAAGCACACTACAGTCGGGCTGCTAGGCATTTTGGGGTTGAGAAAATGGTGGCAGTACTACAAAAGTATTTCTGCTGGCCAAATCTTCGACAGGATGTCAGGAGGTACATCAAATCATGCACTGCTTGTGCCATTGCCAAACCGACAATCAAGAAGCAAGGCCTCTATACCCTGCTACCTACCCCTAGTCGACCTTGGGAATCCATCTCCATGGATTACTTGTCAGGCCTTCCTTCCACTAAGCATGGAAATGACTGTGTTTTTGTGGTCGTCGAAAGGTTCTTGAAGATGCCCATTATGGCAACCTGCAGGAAGAATATCACAGCAGAAGCCTGGTGGGCTCCAATATTGCAGCGATAATGCTGCAACTCCTAGGACTCCCTTCTTTACTTTTATCAACCCGGTTGTTCATAACAAACTTGGAAGCGACGGTGCTGTATGCACAAGTACTAGCTCTTGTCGCAGTTGTCACTTGGTCAGCTGGCACAAGTCCTCTAGGGCTTTAGCCAACTTCTATAAGCTCTTAGAAGAAGCTTGTAAATGATGGATGAAAGCTAACTCAAAGGGGAGCTAATCTACTTGCAGAAAGAAACTGAAAGCCAAAGAGGAAAGCAAACCCTAGCAAACCCTAATTCTACCAGCTAGTTCTATTAATGCAACAATGAGAATACAGACTACTGAATGAGACGCCATTGACTTCAAAAAGGGAAAATGCACATGTCTTAGTCTACTTTTGTTCTAGAAATTATCTTTTTGTATTTTCTTGATTAAGTGTCGATTTTCACATGCATATGCTTGAACTGTGCTTCACTGTGCAGGAGTTGATCAAGGAAGAGGAATGCTTGGAAATAGTTGGAGAGGCTCAGAGAGGGTCTAAGGAGTCCATAACACTCTTCCCCAGGGTCTCACAAGGTTTGGCTATCAGAAAACCTCACTTGTGAGCTTCTACAGGAAGACTATAGGGGTTCTACAGGAAACTTCAGAATTTCTACAGGAAACTTCAGAACTTCTACAGGAAACTTGGAAGTCAGTTTTTAGGAGGTGGATGAGTGAGGGAAGGTGCACGGATGGATCTAGAGGTGGGATAGGGGTCTAAACATGGCCTAAGGACTAGTGGGAGGTTCGGTGGAAGGCTGACTTGGCTCAAAGATGACTAAGGCAATGATGAGCAAGAAGGTAAGGTTTTGTAGACACAAAGGATAGATGGGAGAAAGGGCAGCTTAGCTATGAGATAGAACAGGAGGCTTAGATGATGCTTTGGGAGGATGGATGAAGGAGGAGGATACCCTACACGGTGGGCCTTGATCAATTCTACAAAAACCTGCAAATGATCAAATCCTAAACTAATCTATTATATCCATCAATCAACATAAAGGAGCAGCAACTTTATTTGGGAAGAAAACCTTGTACACCATCTATGTAAGGAAACATTTCAGATGTCCAAACCCATGACTAATCTCTGCAACTAAAACAAGCACACTAAAAGATTGCATAAGCAGCAAACTAGTGTTTTTGTGAGGCAGCACTGTTTCCTCAATTCCAGCCCCAAATCCAATAAGGCCGAGGTGAAACCAGGAGTGTAGTTGTCTCTTTTTCTTGGAGATCTTGCTGTTATTATTCTACCAAAACATCTAAACCAAAGTCATTCATAAACAATGATCTATCCCAGCATCATAACAAAATATACTTAACGGCAAGGTGTTCAAATGCATAAAAGAGAAAAACAGTGATACGTAAAAAGAAATGATACAGAAAGGAGGTCCTAGGCTCTCAGGTTGGGCCCAACCCTGAGAGCTTTAGCTCCTATGAAAAACTCAGACTTGCTAGGAAACCAAACTACTTCTCATTATTCAAAAAGATTCATAACAGTTTTGCCAAAAATGGCTACAAAGGAATAAAATAGAGCTGCTGGAGCACTGAAGTACAAAGTACACAATAGGTTCAAAAGTCCTTTTACGAAGGCTGAGGCCTCAACATTTATAGATAACGAGGGACCTAGCTGGCCTCCTCAATCTGTGGAACTCGGCTGTCAAATTGTGAGTCAAACAGCCCCTTTCTAAATGTTGATTGGCTGCCTTCTAGATTTGGCTCGGTGGTCTTTGGAGCTTGGAGCTGAAGGTGAGAATCCCGAGGAAGGGTCATTGAATGTCGTTGATATCCCTCCTTCAAGTCCTAATTTCAGGCTTGGTTGCCTTATAGCTCATGATTGCTTTGACTTTGCTCCAATATACGTCAAAAACCTGAAATAGACACATGTTAACCACCTAGGAAAAGTAACTTCCCTTATTCATACCAAAGACACAAACATACTAAAAATAATGCATAAACTATAGAAAATGACGGATTTGAACAAGGGCTGAACAATGAAAATGAGGCCAAATGAGCCCAAATTGTTACCAATTTTGCGGCTCATCATCACCCCCCGCTAAAAGGGTTGCTCATCCCTGAGCAACTAGTCCAGGTCCTCATCTTTCATCGCTTTGATGGCCACTCTCACATCCCAGGCTTCTGAAGTAGTGTCCTCAACACTGTCATGAAATCTAGCCTTCCTCTCCACTTCTTCCCACTGCTTATGCTCCTCCTCTTCTGATCCTCCCTCTAATAATCCAAACAGCAAGGGTGGACTTAGCTTGAGGCCTATCCAACTAGCTTGGAGGTTCTACATAGACTTTTTGTAGAGAGGTACCCACGCCAAGGCCTCCCTCATCTAAGTTGGAGTGTGATATTTTCGAATCTTGAGGCTGTGGGACAATGTGTTCCACTTACGAGTGCAAGCATGAACACAATTGTCCCCAAGTAACCTCTCCATATCCTCGAAGTGTGCTATGGCCTGGGCCTGACGATCCATGTAATCTAGTAATCCCTGGGAATTGGTTGCTAGGTGTTGGTGAGCGGATATTAGTGCTGTGGGGTCCCCTGGCTCTGCTCTAATCAGAAGTGGTTCATGTAACTCCCGGTCCATGATATTCCTGACCTCAGCTGATCTCTTCTCTTCATGGTTTAACCATGAGGTCATTGCCATCAGCTGCATGTCCCCTACTACTATGTTGGGGTCCCACGAAGTGATGTTTGGAAGGGCCAAGTTATGGAGGTAAAACTTTGAGAGCTTGGCCTTATCTTCCGAGGAACTGGTGTTACATAAATCTGTGAATTGCTGGGGGTTCTGGATATGAGAGATACCCCTCTGTACCAATGTATTAATTTGGAACTGCAGTCACTGGTCCCGGAGGTACAAGCCATAAGATTTAGCCGGCTGCCTACATTGAAGTGCTTCCATTGCCCAACTGGCCATGCAGGCCAGTTGTGCCTCCTTTTCTTGCACCTGTTGCCTTAGTGATTGTACCTCAATATCTGCCTGCAGTCCCCTTTCTTGTAGCTGCTGGTTGAATTCCTCAAGATCAACTTGCATCTCTTCTTTCCCTTGAGGCTCTGCTGAGGGATCCTTGGCTGCCATGCCCTTTTCTTTCCATTGTTCCTGCAGCTGGAGCTGCTGCCTGAGCAACTCATTTTCTTCTCTCAATTTGGCTTGCTGGGAGCTTTCCACATGCCTTACTCTTGCCAGCTCCCTTTGTGATTCCTTGAGCCTTTCCTCTAGAGGCCCAATATGCACTACTCCATTAGATTTAGCTATCCTCATCCACGTGTGGGTTCGGACCCGTTCTTCTTCTAGTGCTAAAAACAATGGCACTGCAAACTTTTGGGGAATAATTCTGCCTGCTTCCAAAAAGTTATAATAAGAGCCCAAGTTGGGCTGTGGGCTCGGCTCCATGATAACATCAAGTTTCTCCTCCTTTGGTGGTGACTTGGATGCTCCCTCCTCCTCTGGTGGTGACTCAACTGCCTTCTCCTCCTTCTACTCAGTTTCCTTGAGCCTAGCCAGATTTTCCTGTAGAATGGCCTCAACATCCTGTAGAGAGGCTTGTGAGCTCATTTTTTCCACTCTGTCCTTCCATGAAGATGTTTTCGGGCTCCCCCTCTCATAAGTGATGGAGGCTTTGGAGGGGACTTATCCCTTGGCGTGGTAGGAGTATCCACAATAATGATAGGTTCTTTGGATGGAGGCTGGGGTCTGCCAGTCTTGATTCTCATACTACTTCTTGCTTTGAAATACAAAGGAGTCTCCCTTTTTCGTTTTTCTTTTGGCTTGGGAGGAGTACTTAGGGCGGCCAGCACAGCTGCTGCCTCCCTAGCTAGGATTTCAGCTGATTTCTCCTGCTGTTGTTCTCCTTTCAGACTTCCTATAGGAAGTCCTGCAGCGGTTGCTTTCTGGCTTCCTGTAGAAGCTGTTTTCAATTTTCTTGTAGAGGGACCTTGCTATTTCCCTGAAGGAATTCTCTGCTCCCTCCTTTTAGGACCACTCTACTGCTTCCCTGTAGGAGCACTTTGTTGCTTCCCTGTAGGAGTACTTTGTTGCTTCCCTGTAGGAGCACTTTGTTGCTTTCCTGTAGGGGTACTCTGTTGTTTTCCTGTAGGAATCGAGGGCACAGTTTTAGCCTGCTTGGCTGCCGGAAATTTTTCTTTCATCCTGGCCGAGGTAGCCTTAGGGGTGCCCTTACTGTCTTGGACTTTCTCAGTCTGCTCTGCCCTACTCTGTAGTCGTTTTTCTCTGGGCGTTGGGGCAATCCCATCATCCCTTGTTTTGGCAGCTTGCTTTACTGGTGTTCCTTTTTGCTCCTTCTTGGGAGCTTTGCCTTGGGTGTCCTGTCTTTTGGTCTTCTTCTCGGCCTAAGTAGGCTCCTTCTCTTCACTGCTAGAGGAAGTAAGCTCCTCAACTAAAACTCGGAAGTCATCATCCTTTGTCATATTCTATAAAAATCTCCCATGAGAGAGGGACAGTGAAAGTGTGGAGTGCATCTTCCACGAGGAGATTTATAAGCCCATGATGTGCTAGCTAGTCCGGTGTCCCTTCTCTGAGCTTGCTGGCACATTCAGTCATGGACTGCAAAAGGAAGTATGGAATGCTCAATTTCTGCTCCGAGGGGAGGTCCATGTGGTGCCTGAGTTCTGTGAGCAGCCGAAAGTGATAACCATATATGATACTAAACCGCCCCTCGCAAGTGACATACTTCATAATTTGGAGGCTGATTTCACTCCAGAACGGCTACAGGCTAGTGCTCCTCACTCCGTTTTTATCCTCTGAGAATTGTTCTTCAGGAAAGACGAATTCTTCTTTAGCCCTCTTACCCAACTTCCTTTCCTCCTTATCCCACGGGATTCCCATTGGAAGATCAGTCACCCTGTTGATGAACTGCGGTGTGAGTCTGAGGGATAGTCCCTTGAAATTAACGATGGCTAATGTTTTTGACTTCGGCTCCAGGGACCGAAGGAATTCTTCTGTAATTTCATCGTCGTGCCCCTGGAGCTTGTCACAAAATGACATCCACTGTGCACGGGAGAAGAATTCTACCACCTCAGGGGTCTCCTGTAACTTCTTTGAGTCTGATGGTTCCTTACGAATGAACCCACCCGGCATGATCAAATTCTGTGTTTGCGCTCCCAGACTGAGAATTCTGAGCGGATTCTTTCCTTAGAGCGGGAAAAAAAGAGACCTTTGGTCGATTACCCTGCTGAATTTGCCTGCTCAGATGTACAGAAGAAGGATTTCAAGAATTTCCACTCGGAGCGTAGAGCTACATCTCCATTATACACGCAGTGGCAAAAAAATTACAGTTTTGATAGTGTTTTAGCAGGGTATCACCCTCTACTGGAAGGAATTTTCATTTATGCGTGAAGAAAGTTGCTCATGCAGATGACTACGACGATTCTAGCAGCGACGCATATATCAAACCAGATAGAATTTCACTTGAATTTTCCTACCCCTTTTCTACGTCGATTGTACCACCTTTGAAAAGAAATTTTCTTTGCATGGGGAGGTTAAATTCTGCCTACCTCTGAAATTCGCCACCTCAACGTGAATAGTCCGCACTGTTGCGGATGCTGCGTTTCCTGTAGTGTAGTTTCTTGTAAGAGTTCGTTCTTGGCTTCCAGAGGAGTTTACGGCAGTGCAGGACCAGTCTGAGCAACAGCAGGATGCTTGAATCAGGCAGAAGACTTCAGGTTAATCGCTTGCAGAGGAAGAGGACACACATTCGACTGGGAAACGGTTGTTTTATAAATGATTGCAGTTCATCATAAAAATCCACCGGTTGATTTCGAATTGCTGCGAAATCCATGGCGCGGGGTTGAGCTGTCCCTGATTGTCCGTTGGCTGATGTCACCGTAATCATATCCCAGCGTGCCCCTGACTGCTGAATTCTCTCCACTGGAGTGACCGCCGCCAATCTTATCATACCTCCGCTTCTTCCCAACTAGACATTTCCCACATGCCAATTGTTCATTCTTCCTGCACAATCGATCCAGTTTGAATCCTACGAGGCTGCTCGACGGGCTGTGGTAGCTAGTTGAGCGGCAACCAGCCTTGTTCAATCCGCCCATTTTCAAAGTTGTGCACATTCAGAGTATAGTTTATGCTATGGGACGAAATAAGGTTAGTTACTTACCTGTGCGGCCATGGATGTGATTTCTTCCAGGGTTCAAGACGATGGATGCCGGGTCTGCATGCTGCTGCTCTGTGGTTAGGTGCTGGAGCTTCTCCGTATTGGCTGCTGCTGGCTGGGAGTCTTGGAGACCCATTCCTCTGGTGGTGAACATGGCATGCACCGATCCTGTGAACTGCTGGTGTCTTTGTGGCAGGTACTCCAGCTGGATCAGCTGCTACAGGATTCTTGTAGGACATCCTATAGCTGTTTCTCCTCCAGGGGTGCACGCTGACATAATTAGACTTTTATTGCACAGGTGAAAGGTCTTGAGGTTGCCTAACAGGTGAGCGTTCGAGCCTCAGGAGACCTTGTTTCTGAAATTGAAAAGAAATACAATTTTCCTTATTTGAAAAATAGAGCTTTCTTTGCATGTGCAGGTATGCTTGCTCAGATTGGAGTTGTGGTGGTGAAAAGACATGGAGTGAGTGGGGAATGATAGAGAAGGGTGGTTTCATGCCCCCTTAGTCGACTTAACGCTCCAAATCTCTCCTTGTAGTTGATTCTATCCCTCTCAAACGTTCTACAGGAAGTTTCCTGTAGAAATACAGAACTTCCTGTAGAAAGTCCTGTAGCTTCCTGTAGAAGGCCAAACCACGATCCAATTGCACCCAAACTTTGCAAAAATGAGTGTTCATGGTGGATGTGCATGAGAGGCTGTCTGGTAGCTTGATAGGAACCCATGTCTGTGAGTTGACAGTCCTCCTTTAGTGCGCTGTATACCTGCAAAAATTCAAAGATCAGCTGATATTTTTTCTTCTTGTTCTCTTTTTCTTTTTTTTTTCTTTTTCTCTTCCCTTTTTTTTTTTTTTAAGAGACAGCAAGGGTGCCTCAATGAGGTTTTCACCCCTACCGCCTGCCCTGGGCACCTTGAAAATGTTTTCACCCCAGGATCTTTTATTTCCATTCTCTCTTTTTTTTAGAAAGACAACAGGAGCGCCTCAATGAGGTTTTCACTCCTACTACCTGCCTTGGGCGCCTCAGAAAGGTTTTCACCCAAGGATATTTTTTCCTTTTTTTCTTTTTATTTTTATTTTTTCCTTTTTTTTTCTTTTTTTTTTTCAGAATATGAAATGAGGCTCAGGGTGTGCCCAAAACAAAGGCAAAACCCTTCTCTATGACCAGCACTGATTTTTCCATAGTTTTGACAAACTCTTGCCTTGACAGAGGCTTCCTGTAGATCTTGAGTCAATGTCCATTGACAAGCATGGGGATGGCTTCTTCATCAATAGTTCGGATAAGAACAGAGCCATTATCATTACACTTTTCTACTGCATATGGTCCTATCCACCTCATTCTCAGTTTTCCCTTGAAATCCTTATGTCTGGAATCATATAGCAGCACCCAATCTCCCGGCTGGAATTGTTTGTCATTGAGGTGTTGGTCATGCCACACCTTCCTCTGAGGTTGAGTCACTTCTGAGTGGAGGAGGGCCTACATTCGAAGTTCATCTAACCCATTCAACTGCATTAACCTTTCTTGTTGAGCATGACTGAGGTCTAGGTCCAGGTGAGCTGCCATTCTCAAGGTGTTGTACTCAAACTCGATTGATAGCAAAGCTCTCTTTCCATAGACTAGCTCATAGGGTGTGAAACTGGTGGTGGTCTTCCAAGTGGTGTTGTAGGCTCAGGTGGCCTCAACCAAGCGATCTGCCCAATCCTTTCTTCTGCTGCTCACCACCTTGGTCAAGATCCCCTCTAATGCTTTGTTGGTGACTTCCACTTGCCCATTCGCTTGAGGATGATATGGGGTGGAAGTCCTATGCTTGATTCTGTGATGAGAAAGGAGATCTTCAATCAAATTGGAGTTGAAATGGCTTCCTTTATCAGTGACTATCTCTCTTGGGTAGCCAAATTTGTA
Organism: Pinus taeda; assembly: GCA_000404065.3. NCBI lineage: Eukaryota > Viridiplantae > Streptophyta > Pinopsida > Pinales > Pinaceae > Pinus > Pinus taeda. Next base: position 35,164 of record APFE031230231.1, read on the forward strand.
GAAAATGTTTTCTCTTAAGAACTCGGCCACCTTTTCTTCTGTTGCTTCTTTGATTGCTTTGGTCTCTGCCCACTTTGTCAGATAATCTGTGCACACAATGATGTAAGACCTTTTCCTTGAAGGAGGGTTGACAGGGCCCACAAAGTCCATACCCCACTTCTTAAATGGCTCAAGAGTCACCTGAGGTTGGAGAGGCATTTCATCCCTTGGGGTTGGTTTCCCCATCCTTTGGCATCGGTCACATTGGCTGATATATCTTCTGACATCTGCATGAAGAGTGGGCCAATAGTAGCCTGCCTGTAGAATCTTGAAGGCAGTCCTCTTGGCTGCAAAATGTCCTCCACAGGGTCCATCGTGACAAGTTAGGAGGATGTCAAAGACTTCCTCCTCCCTTACACAACGTCTTAAGATCTGATTAGGGCCAAGTTTGAACAAGTTGCCCTCGATCCAAGTAAATGAGGCACTTTTTCTCACGATTCTGCTCTTCTCCTTCGAGGATAGATGCGGAGGGAACTATGCTGAGACCAGATAGTTTGCTATATCAGCAAACCATGGGGAGAGTACGGAGATGGCAAACAGATGCTCATCTGGCATCTCGTCATCCACAGTTCCTTCTTCACTTGTAGGCAAATCCAGTCTAGGCAAGAAGTCAGCAACAACATTTTCTCTACCTGGTTTATCAACAATGGTGAAATCAAACTGCTGCAATAAAAGTAACCATCTAATAATACGAGCATTCACATCAGGCTTATTCATTAAATATCGAATTGCAGCATGGTCAGTATGTACAAATGTTTGATAGCCAGTGATATAGTGTCAGAACTTGTTCAGGGCATGGACCACAGCCAGGAACTCTTTCTCGGTTACTGTGTAATTCATTTCTGCCTTGGATAAGTTTTTACTGACAAAGTATATAGCATATGGGAGTTTCTTTTCAAGTTGTCCTAGGGCTGCCCCTATGGCTTTGTTTGAGGCATCCGTGTGGATGTGGAAAGGTAGGGCCCAGTTTGGGCCTCTCAGAATGGGAGCAGACACCAACTTATCCTTTAATTCATTCAGAGCCTTTTGGCAGTCATCCGGCCATTTAAACTCAACATCTTTTGCTAAGTGACCAAACAATGGCGAGGCCAGCTTACTAAAGTCTTTAATGAATCTACGGTAATATCCTGCTAAGCCTAAGAAACTTCGGACATCTCTCACCTTTTGAGGAGGTGGGACCCTTTTGATGATAACAACTTTATTGGGATCCACCTGTAACCCTTGGCGAGAGATGGTATGGCATAACACGGTCCCTTCCGTCATCAGGAACTCACATTTCTCCGAACTGAGGGAAAGATTCATCTCGATGCACTTACTCAAAACTTTTCCCAGGTTGTATAAGGCTTCCTGGAAGCTAGACCCGTAAGGAGTAAAGTCATCCATATAGATTTCTACCGAATCATGGACCAACTCTGCAAATATGCTTAACACAGCCCTCTGGAATGTGGCAGGGGCATTACATAGCCCGAAGGGAAGAACACGGTAGGAAAAGGTACCCCATGGACAAGTGAAAGTGGTCTTATCCTGGTCTTCCGAGCTGATTTGAATCTAGTTGTACCCACTGAACCCATCTAGGAAGGAGAAAAATCTCTTTCCTACCAGACCATCCAGCACTTGATCTATGAAAGGTAAAGGGAAGTGGTCTTTCTTGGTGCTTTGTTCAATTCCCTGTAGTCCACACAGATTCTCCATTTCCCATTTTTCTTGGGTACCAACACTAGAGGGGAAACCCATTCGCTATCCGAGATGGGGTAGATGAATCCCGCATCCAACAGTTTTTGCACCTCTTCTTTAACAGTGTCTTTAAGGGCTGGATTCATCCTCCTCTGGGGTTGCCTAACTGGTTTACAGTCCTCCTTGATGTAGATATGATGAGTGCAGACTAAGGGATGGATTCCCTTCATTTCCTTGTAGCTCCAAGCAAAGGCCTCCAAATGGCGGGTCAAGAGACTACATAGCTCCTTTTCTTGAGAGGGAGAGAGAGAGGAGCTTATCTTCAAGGTCTTCTCAGGGCCAAACTCCACATTTTTAACTCTGTGGTTGGTCGGATTAGTGGCACTTAGGTCTACTAAGGCATTGGCCTGGGTTTCTTCCACCAATTCTTCCAAGGATAGCTCACTAGGGGGAGGATTTTGGATTAAATTTTCAATCAAATCATCCTCGGTTGGAGGACCTCCCTTGGTGGCCTCTACTGTGCATAATGGTGCAAAGTAGACCTCATCCTCTTCTCCTTCTTCCAACCAGAGGGGTAAGTCATGTTCTATCGAAGGTTGGGCAGGAGGGTATAGGACCACCTGCTTGGACATAAGCCCATTTTTGATGGTCATGCTTCCCGCTCGACAATTGCTATAAGCATCTGCAGTGGCCAGCCAAGGCCTTCCCAAAATGAGAGGATAACCTGTGAGTTTTGCCTTAGGCTGGAGGACCAAAAAGTCCGCAGGGTATTCCCACGAGTCTACAGAGACCAAGACATCCTCCACAATCCCTTCGGGAGTCACGGTGGAGAGATCTGCCAATTGCAGCACTGTCGAAGTCTTTCTTAGGGCACTCTGAAGATTGAGCTTAAGCATGGTGCCCCTGGTCATCACATTGATGGCAGCCCCTAAATCAATCAGAGTGTGGGGTATGATGGTGCCATTGATGTGGACATCAACTACAGGGCTCCCAGGGTCCAAATACTTTGGACAGATTACTTGCCCCAACATGAGGTCGGATAGTTGTCGTAGGACATTGATAGTCGAGGCATCTTTCTTTCGCCTGCCTGGGTGCCTGAAACACTTCTCTTTAATCAATTTGTTGTAAATTGGTACATCTTTGATGGCCTGGAGAAGTGGAATTTTCACACACAACTGCTTAAGTTCTCCCAGAAGCTCGCCCTCCTCTAGGTTGGGCTGTGTGGTCGCTGTGAGTTGCTCAGGAAAGGGTGGAATGGCTTGGGGTTCACTTTCCTGTTTCTCTTCCTCCTCCTCTAAGGGAGGAGGTTGGCGCTCTGGAAGGAATTTCCTAGATTGCAGGTTGATCTCCTGGATCTCCATAGCATAGGTAGGGCATGATGTCTCCCTAGTATATACCTGCTGGGCCTGTCTGTTGTTAGGGTTCGGGTTCGGTTGAGTAGGCATCTGGGGTTGTCTTGGAGGAGCAGGAGGTAATGGTTGGGATTGAGTTGGTGGTGGAGGCATAATGGCAGGAGGAGTGTTGTATTGGGGCTCCCACCCCGGTTGAGGTGCATTCCACTGAGGTTGTGGCTGGGCATGAGAGTGAAATGAGTGAGAGGGAGGTTGAGTTTGGTATGGAGATGGATAAGACCATGGAGGAGGTGCGGACCAGGAAGGATGAGCAGGGGGCCCCAAGAAGGCATATGGGCAGGTTGGTTGGGGTGGTAGTAAGCTTGGGATGACCTTTGCATTCCCTGTTGATAAAGTCTGGGTCCATGAGGCCTCCTTTGATTGAGGAAGTAGAGAGGTTTAGTAGCCACCTCGGTCCCTAGGTACATGGCTTTAAATCCAAGCAAGGTAGGGCATTGGTCGGTGGGATGGTCTTCCTCACACATGAAACATACCTCTACTGAGTGTAATGGGCACTCATTCTTGGGGTGCTTCCTTGTGCATCTAGGACAAAAAATGGCCAAGGCCCTCTCAGCCTCTTCCTTCTTATGATGAATTCGGAAGGTATCAAGTTGCATGGAAATGGTCTGTCTCATTTCGCTCTTAAGATCTTCCATCTGGTTAGCAAACTCATGCTTGGAGAGAGAGGTGCTAGCTGAGAGATGACTCCCCCTACCTTTCTTCCGGGCTGCCCTAGAATGGTTTCTAAACACGGTCTTTATGTCCTCATAAGGTAGTTGGTAGATATCTCCTCCAGCCAGCAGGTTAAGGGTGTCTAAAAGGTCTTCAGGGACTCCTCGGAGCAGAACCAACTTCAGAGATTCCGGGTCAAGTGTGCACCTGGCTCGTTTGTAACTGAGTTGGAACCTTTCCTCATAGTCTTCCAAAGATTCGTCACTGCCCATGGTAATCTGAAAGATTTCCCCCTTAGTTTCCTTGGACCTACAATAGTCTCTGTACTTGGTGTTGAAGGCTTGTTGCATTTGAGCCCAAGTGGTGATACTGTTTCCAAGTAACCCCATGAACCAGCGTAATGTTGCATCCTTGAGGGTAGAGGGAAAGATTTTCAGCTTTTGCTCATCCTCAGCATAGTCATAAGTTCGACAAAAGACAACAAACTCAAACAAGAAGGTATCAGGGTCCTCAGAAGTCAGACCATGGAAATGAGGTAGCGTAGAGGGACTTATATTTTTCATTTTCATGTCTTCATTGGTCTCTCGAATGGGAAAGGCACCCTCTATTCTCTCATCTTCTCTTCTCCCGTTTCAGTTTTTAGCCATGGCTGCAGACGGAATGGTTTCTAAATCTTCTTATGCTTTTGGATCTTCGTATATCTTAGGAGGTTCACCTATAGGTTCTTCTAGCTCACTGTCACTAGAGAAGAGAGAAAGTTGACTCAGTGATGTGGTGGGGGTGTTGGGTAAGAATTTTCCGATCTTATCTCTATTCCTACGAGGCATGAAATGGAAAGACTTTTTCTTGCTTTTGTATTTTTCTTTTGTACCTGCAAAACTAAATAGGTTCTGAACTGCAGCTAACTATTTACTGAAAGGAAATGCGGGAATCGAAATGCTAATTTACGCTTGCCAGAATTGAAACTCTATCCATGCTTCAGATTGAAAATTGCGGAATATTGAAGGCTAATCTTAGGAAAGCCAGAAATGTTCTAATCTACTTTTGCAAGGAATAAATTGCAGAATGGAAATGAAAAATAACTATTTAGCAGATAGTTTGTAGTAGAAAAATAGCAAGAATAGCAACAATCCAATATGCTGACACTTCCCGGAAATCGGCGCCAGAAAGATGGTGGCGTCCGTTTGCAGCGATATGCTACAACATCCTGGGACTCCCTTCTTTACTTTTATCAACTGTGTTATTTGTAAACAACTTGGAAGCGACCGATGTTGTGATGCCAAGTACTAGCTCTGTCGTTAGGCTCTCACCTGGTCAGTTGGCACGAGTCTCTAGGGCTTTAGCCAACTTCTATAAGCTCTTAGAAAGAAGCTTGTTACAATGATGGACTGAAAGCTTTACTCAAAGAGGGAGCTAATTACTTGCGGAAAGAAACTGAAAGCCAAAGAGGAATGATACCTAGCAAACCGCTAATTCTACCAGGCTAGTTCTATTGTGCAACCATGAGAATACAGACTGTGAATGAGATTGCCATTGGACTTCAAAAAGGGAAATGCACATGTCTAGTCTCTTCTAAGAGTTTAGAAAGTATCTTTTTGTTTTTTTGATTAAGTGTCGATTTTCACATGCATATGCTTGAACTGTGCTTCATTGTGCAGGAGTGGATCAAGGAAGAGGAATGCTTGGAAATAGTTGGAGAGGATCAGAGAGGGTCTAAGGAGTCCCTAACACTCTTCCCCAGAGTCTCACAAGGTTTGGCTATCAGAAAACCTCACTTGTGAGCTTCTACAGGAAGTCTGCAGGGGTTCTATAGGAAACTTCAGAATTTCTACAGGAAACTTCAGAACTTCTACAGGAAACTTGGAAGTTGGTTTTTAGGAGGTGGATGAGTGAGGGAAGCTGCGTGGATGGATCTAGAGGTAGGATAGGGGTCTAAACATGGCCTAAGGACTGGTGGGAGGTTCGGTGGAAGGCTGACTTGGCTCGAAGATGACTAAGGCAATGATGAGCAAGAAGGTAAGGTTTCGTAGACACAAAGGATAGATGGGAGAAAGGGCAGCTTAGCTATGAGACAGAACAGGAGGCTTAGATGATGAATTGGGAGGATGGATGAAGGAGGAGGATACCCTGCATGGTGGGCCTTGATCAATTCTACAAAAACCTGCAAATGATCAAATCCTAAACTAATCTATTCTATCCATCAATCAACATAAAGGAGCAGCAACTTCATTTGGGAAGAAAACCTTGTACACCATCTATGTAAGGAAACATTTCAGATGTCCAAACCCATGACTAATCTCTGCAACTAAAACAAACACACTAAAAGATTTCATAAGCAGCAAACTAGTGTTTTTGTGAGGCAGCATTGTTTCCTCAATTCCAGCCCTAAATCCAATAAGGCTGAGGTGAAACCAGGAGCGTAGTTGTCTCTTTTTCTTGGAGATCTTGTTGTTATTATTCTACCAAAACATCTAAACCAAAGTCATTCAAACAGTGATCTATCCCAACATCATAACAAAATCTACTTAACAGTAAGGTGTTCAAATGCATAAAAGAGAAAAACAGTGATACGTAAAAAGCAATGATACAGAAAGGAGCTCCTAGGCTCTCAGGTTGGGCCCAACCCTGAGAGCTTTGGCTCCTATGAAAAATTCAGACTTTCTAGGAAACCAAACTGCTTCTCATTATTCAAAAAGATTCATAACAGTTTTGCCAAAAATGGCTACAAAGGAATAAAATAGAGCTGCTGCAGCACTGAAGTACAAAGTACACAATAGGTTCAAAAGTCTTTTTACAAAGGCTGAGGCCTCAACATTTATAAATAACGAGGGACCTAGCTGGCCTCCTCAATCTGTGGAAATCGGCTGTCAAACTGTGAGTCAAACAACCCCTTTCTAAATGTTGATTGGCTGCCTTCTAGATTCGGCTCGGTGGTCTTTGGAGTCGAGCTGAAGGTTGAGAATCCCGAGGAAGGGTCATTTGAATGTTCGTAGACATCCCCTCCTTCAGTCCTAATTTCAGGCTTGGCTGCCTTATAGCTCATGATTGCTTTGACTTTGCTCCAATATACGTCAAAAACTTAAAATAGACACATGTTAACCACCTAGGAAAAGTAACTTCCCTTATTCGTACCAAAGACACAAACATACTAAAAATAATGCATAAACTATAGAAAATGACGGATTTGAACAAGGGCTGAACAATGAAAATGAGGCCAAATGATCCCAAATTGTTACCAATTTTGGGGCTCATCAAAGCCACTGCTAAACTCTTCTTTGAATGAGTGTGGGTGCACTTTGGGATCCCATAGTTTATCATCTTAGATCAAGATAGCAAGTTCCTGAGTACATTTTGGTCGAGTCTCTGGTTAATGCTGGACACCAAACTCACTAAGTCCACAACCTTCCATCCTCAAACTGATGGCCAGATAGAGGTTATCAATAGGATGATTGTACACATTCTGCACATGTACAACTCAAAGCATCCATGCACATGGGATAAGAGCCTCCCCTATGCTCAGCACAGCTACAATTGGGCTCTCCACAGCTCGACTAGCCATAGCCCTTTTCAGGTGGGCTTGGGATTCTGGCCACTATGTCCTATTGATGTGGCCATGTCATTTGCAGCTACTCACGCAGATTCGGCTCATGTCCAGTCCAAGACAGATAAGGAAAACAACCTCATTGAGCACATCCAACGTATTCACCAAGAAGTCCATGACATTTTGGAGAAATCAAATGCCAAGTACAAGCAATGACATGATCAGCATCGAGTGCCACATAAGTTTCAGGTGGGCGACAAAGTCTGGTTTCATTTGCAAAAGGAATGCCTTACCGGAGCATATCGAAAAATTAGACCACCTCGATATGGTCCTTACACCATTACCAAGGTTGTGGGAGACAATGCATTTGAGCTCAGAATTCCCCCATTCCTTGGCCTGCATCCAATGTGGACTACCTTTGGCCATACTTTCCACCATTACTAGACACGTCCGACATTGCAGAGCAACTCACACCCACAGAGTTAAATCCAAATTGCATGGAACAAGCTGCAATTGATCGAATCATGGACACACAGATCAAGAAAACCCTCCAGCAGAACATCTAACTATTTTGAGTTGTCAAAGCAGGCCAACTCCTTCACCAGGGCAAGTGGATCACCAAGGACCAAGTCCAGCAGAAGTTTCCTCATCTCATGGAGGAACTCAACGCAATAGGGACCATTGCTTCCTAAGGGGGGAGGAATGGTCCAAGTGGATATTGGTGGCCACCCGCCAAGTCCACTTGGACCCCCACCATTGTTTCTTTCATAATTTTAGTTTCCTTAATTGTAGCACAGATTACTATTTTTAGTAGTTTTTCAGGTCCTAAACTTTCGGAGCCATTTTGAGGCCCTAAATGACGTTTCTCGGGAAAACTGGGAGCAACATGGGTCCAAGGACCAACTTTTCTCTTCCCAAAGTTGTAGTTCTCGAATAGATCTTTCTAACAAGATATTGTATGCGTCAAACAAAGATCGTATGCCAAAGTTACGACCCTCGGAAGTTGATGTACCAATTTACCCAAACGGGGTCCACAGTTTGGCGTTTCATCTTCTAGGGTTAGGTTTTTGGATGTTTAGGGTTTTCCATTGTTTCTCAACAATAAATAGGCCTTCGAGCCTCATTGAAACACAGTTCAGAGGCATGTAGCCACCACATCCCTTGTCATAGATAAGCTACCATCGCCCTAGTTGTTTATTTCCATTCTCTCTTTGTAAGCATATCTCAATATTTTACAGTAATGAAATGAAGTATTATTTCTTATGCATCTTTGTGTTTATGGTTATCTCTGTAATTTTTTGCATTCCTGTTTAAATCTAGATCACCTGCGCAGTGTCCCGCATCTCCTACGCCTTTGTTGTTGCCACCTCTTTTCTTCTCTTCTTTGCTAACTGTGCCATCTACAACTTTGCCTCTTCCTTCTTCCTTTGTGTAGCTGACTTGTCTATTTCCAACACGGAGATGGTTGGAGCATGCCACATTGGCGGCCACGACTCAAGTGCGGCGAATATGACATCGTCCGTGGCCAGGTACGAGAGCTCCTTCCACTTCTTCACTGGGTCCTTCCATGCCTTGATATACACATGATGGAAGTCCACCTTGAACTCCATGAAGATTTGTAGGCTATTATGGACAGTGGGTGATAACCGTGGCTTGTGGTTAATCCCCATTCTGATATTCATCTCCATGAACACCCAGAATATCTTACTGTCTTGGATTCTTTGCATGTCTTTATTAGCCCACAACAAAGTGTACTTCACTGACTCTGGAAGATCCCATGTAATTGTGGGGAACTGGCTGTCCTCAGGAAATTCCCAAGCCATTAGCACTATGGATAGCAAAAGCCATGCATAGTGGAAGGTCTTCCCCTATTCCTGTTCTTCGCGGTAATTCTCCAGGAACTCCTTCCATAAGTACTCTGACTAGTTAAACTGGAACCCCTCCGTGCACTACATGGCAAGTGCTATCATCGGCATGGGCACCTCATCTGCACGACACTTCCACATAACCTTGTCAACCAGTATTTGGGTAGCAAATAGGACTGCCTTATTGTTGATACTAGAGATCATGTACCCTCTTTTCTTTTTCTACAGCTTGAATTTTTCCTTGATGGCCTCCACGATGGCCAAGTCGTTGCTCTTACCCTCTGAAATATCCATTGGGTTCTCCCCCTTACAAGGGAGTTTGGTAATTCTATGAATTAGGTGGTTTGTGATGGAGATGGTCTCCTCCAACCACAAGCACCCATCATGCACCAGGCAGAGCAGGTGCCTGATGACAAAGATAGTTACTGGGGCATGATGGTAATGCGGCACCCAGAGCAGGTTTAACAATCTTGCTTTCTCTACTCCATGCAACCACTTATGTGGCTCCAACTCTATGACTCCCACTGTTGTTTTTTTCTTCGGCCGCATTAGCTACGCGGTTGCAAAGTGTGGAAATTTCTCGTGGTCCGCGAGATCCCAATCTTCAAACTTTAGACTTGACACCTATCCCAAGTGCGCTCCATCAAAAATGATATCATCAGGTAGTAGTGGAGTCTGTAGAGAGCTCTTGCTCTCATCTAGGTCCTTGGGCACCCTTGCCTTCCCCTTCCATGGAGGAACATATGTGGGCAGCCTCGTCAGAGGGTCCGCACCTTGGGTTTCTTCCTCCATTTCTTCATCCTCCTCCTCTTCCACCAGGATTTCCTCAAGGTCTTCCTCCTCCTCATTGGTTTCCACATTAACTGCTTCCCCTTTTCTTCCATGGTCAGTTTAGTTCTCAGCGGGTTTAGAGGGGACACACGCACTGGTACCATAGGCTGCTTATCTTTCTTGGGTCTCAACGTGCATCATGATTTAGGGATTTCTACAACTATCATTGTGCTTTCTGGGGCGTCTCCTATCGTCATGGCCTGCGCTGCCTCTTCAGTAGTCATCTCGCCGATATCCATGGCTTCCTCTAGCATGGTCATATTGTTGTTCCATAAATCTCTCAACGGTTTAGGTAGGTGCTCAAATAATGCCTTCAAGTTCAAAGAATCGAATAGATCAAAGTTACTGAATCTCAGGATGCACAATAAATCAATTACCAAATGGCCAAGTGTTGTTTGTTGGGTAGTCCTTTGCAATTTATACTACCTTTTGAATTCGAATTCGACCATTCCCCCAAAATTCGATCCATTAATGCTCCCTTGGTGGAAGATTTTCCAAAATCTAGCCCATAAGGTTTGCCTTAAATGCCTACCACCCGCTCCATTTGGTCTCAAACCAAGCATAACATGGTGAATAATGACTATAATGGTCACTTTCCAGCCAACCCACGTGGCAGCGTAGCTACCCTTGCACTGTCGCGGACCTTGTGACACTTCGCTCCTGTGTGCAGCCCTGACATCACGTAACTCTCGAGCATAGTAGCTTATAGTCCCATGCTTCCTTTCAACTTCCTTGAGCGCTAGAGACTGTGCTCCCTGCAACTAGTCAGATGGGAAGAGTTTTCCATTTAACTTCACTATTGGTTACTTTTCCTGGGAAGGGTCCACCATTTGACTTCACCAACCGCATCACGCCCCTATCTAAGGTCTCCTTAATAACATACGATCCAATCCAAGGCATCAAGTTGATCAACTCTCAGTGGTAGTCCCCAATTTTTTCAACTTAATCACACTCATCATGTTCTATCACCACAGTTTTTTTATCAAGAGCGTTCCTCTTTATTTCTTCCTTAAGCTTATGGACTTCTTCTTCCACCATGGTGCTTTTCTCCCTCAACCGAGCTCTTTCATTCATGAGTGCTTGGAGCATAAGGTCACCCTGTTGAATCTCTTCATCAGGTCCCAAGCGTTCTTCTTCAAGTTCCTCCAACTACATGATCCCTTCTTTCGAGGCTCCATGATCCGTCATATTCATGGGCACTGCTATGCATGAACTAGGCATGATATACTCCATCAACATTACAATGTTTGCTACATAGGCCAGCCTAGAATGTGTTTGTCCCATTAGTTTCTTGCATGTTGTCCTATAAGCCCATAAAACTGCTGGTACACATAGGTCCCAATCACTTTGCTGCACACTACATACCTTTTTCAGTGCTTTGTACACCTTGTTGAATGCTTCCACGTGGATAACCTTATGCACGATCGATCTCTCTACATTCTGTTGTTCCAACTTGAGGAGCCATTGGTGCATTTTCCACCCCCAACACATGCTTATTGACAATATCACCCAACGCGAAGTTCATGTGCATGCGCGTAGGTTGTTGCCCATGTGCCTGTACCCACCTGGACAGATGCACCCGCGGACCATCTCATCCACTGTATTTATTTGCCAATCGCACTTTAGGATTCCCAAACCGTGTGTGCATCATCCTCATACATGTGTGCCAGTCTTCAATGGTTCCTTTGTGCGTATCCACCACCTTGCGGGCGTAGTGCACAGTACCCAATTCAAGGTCTGGAAGCATTGCTTTTTTGGTATCTCCCTTTCAAATTTGTCCAAGAAGGTATATACCTCACTCAACCCATCATAAGTAGGTAGATACCTCACTTTCGTCGATATGCAACACAACAATCTTGTCATCATATTACAGTTCAATGTGGTTACCTCGTGTAACTGGTTCTGTCATCGCTCTATCTCCTCACCAGAATCTGATGTATAAGAGCTTTCGCACTCCCATGAGATCTGTCTATCGGCAGTGGGATTTACCCAATCTTGCTCTTGCATAATTATCTTGTAGATGCATTCTAAATCATCTTCACTTTCATAGTCATGCACTGGCTCCGTGTAGCGCGATCCCTCAGCAGGGTCTAAGGGTATAACTATGCGTAGAGACTTCTTCTAAAAAATCATCTTTTACTTCTTCAGATTAATCACCCCGTTCATGTCAATGGCCCAATCAATTCCTAAGAACGTAGGGTAGGGATTGTTTTCATTAACAATAGCTATCACTTAAAGGTCTGTTAGCACACTCACGCCCTCAATATCCATAGTGATTTCCTACAATCTCCCCATAGGTATTATCTTCTACTGGTTCACCATTCACTGTTGAATAGGAGACCATTGCAACATAGGTCTCCCCATGTGCTCCCATGTCTACTTCGGTAGAACGTTCGCATTTGATCCTAAATCGAAAATTACTTGTTCCATCTCATATTCTCCAATCTGCGTGGTTAACCTCATTTCTCTTCCCATCCT
>APFE031230239.1:0-15483 GCA_000404065.3 Pinus taeda
GGTTGTGACCATACCGTGGGACTTTATATTTATGATGATGATGATCCTTCTATATCGGGCAGATGTGCCCATACCTTGGATCTTAGACTTACAGATGATCATTTTCATTGGATGGTTGCGCCCATATTATGGATCCTTTCACATAGTCCTTTCTATTCGGATGGTTGCGTCCATACTGTGGATTCATGTTCCGATATCAGATATGTATATGTATATGCATCCTTGATTTGTAGGTCTCCTGATAGTGTTTGTTCTCATCCTTGAAAAAGCACGTAAAGCATCTCATCCATCACTCCCTGTTCTGCCTTCATGCTTTAGGGGGAATCTGTTACACATTATTTTGTCCCACCTCCTGCACTTCCTTGTGTGATACACTGAAGTGCACGACACTTGGCAATCATGCAGTGTAACCATCCTGATATATAGTTCAGATCCTCCCTGAAACATTGATGGAAACATGCCTTAAGCCTTCCGTGAAGAAGTGAGCTCTAAAACCCTAATTTCAAGACCAACGTGACCCTGACACTCGAAACTAGTGTTGGTTGCATGTTGCACTATACTGGCCTTGCATTGTCAGCACGCTTTTTACTTGGATACTCGCGTTGATCCCTAAAAGGAAAGTTTTCCCAAAGAGGACAAGAAGGTTTTTTATTTATAGGTTTCCAGAACGATGAGTTGGAGGTGTAGTGCCCTGATCTAGTTGACTGACAATGATATGACATTAACATTTATTTAGCCCTAAGGCCCACACATTATTCTTTGAGGACCTCAGGTTGAGAATCCAGACACATGACTCTAATATTAGTGGTTGTGATGTTTATGTATGTTTATCCATTGATATTATGATGATTGTAGCATTAATGGTTATGCATGTTCCCTGTCGATATTATGATGATTGTAGCATAAATGTTTGTGTTTGGTTTCTATTGAATTTATGATGATGATGGCAATGAAGGATATGTATGCTCTCTATTGATATCCTAATGATGATAACTTAGATGGATATGTATGTTTCCATTGATGTTATGATGATGATAGCCATGATGGATGTGTCCCCTATGTTACCCACTTGCATTAGTTCTGGTTCACAACGAAAAATAATGTGAATGACTAGGTGATGTTGATGATGCTATTATGATAATGAAGAACACTGAGAAACCTTGTTACTGATGATTATTGAGTATCACAGGAAACCAACAGAAGCACTTGCATATGACGAGTTGACAACACCTGGTTTGATGAAAATTTATGTTATTTTATCTTTGAAATTCTAAGTCAATTTTGAAACCTGCTATATATGTTTATCTGTATTTTGATGATATGTCAATGGTTGCAGACACAAATTTGTTTCTTGACCGAATGAATCACATATGGGTGATGGGGTTGTACAATTGGATGGAACTACATGGGAGGCGTGGGGCAGTGTCCCTGATCTTACCCACTAGCACTCCCGCTGTGACTTGGGCTGGAAAGGTTGAAACACCTTCACCTTGAAGATCACGATGTCATGAGGGCAGGTCCCAAAGTTGGGTCGCTCATGATGATTTTACCAAGGGGCGCGTAGCAAGGAAGATTCCTTGATCCCCGACACCATTAGTCTCACTATAGCAGGCAACATAAGAGATGATAATGGTTTCTGTCATTGCACCTATACTTTCCCCTCGTAGCCACTGAATGCTTGAAGGGAAAGTGAGGTGGAACCCTTGGAACTTCAAGAGAATTTCTTGAAGGGCACGACCAACCTGACACCCTTGGCATCACAAATAAATTGTTAGGCGTGGCACCCTTGGAACTTCAACGGAAGTTCTTCAAGGGCAAGACCAAACTTGGCACCCTTCGAATCATTAAAAGTAAATAAATTAATAAATATAATCAAGATATGAAAACCAGGTAAATTCACATCAAGGGTAAATGATGTTAGAAAACGAGGTAATTAAATCAAGAATAAAACTTGGGTTAAGAGTATCATAGGCAGAAATAAAATATTTTACCTTAAAAACTCTACCTTTCCCACGTTGGAAAATATTAGGTAGATAATGTAGTTTAATTAGGTAAAAAGGGGAAAGAGGGACATAAATGTAAGGATAAATATTAATCCTAAAATAGTTTAACATAATTAAGATAAGAGGATGGTGAATTAAAATAAGATTAATAAATTAAATTTTAGAGAAATTTTGAGAACCTCCATGTGTCAACAACCAACATAAGAATATCCATCTAACAGATAACTTGAGTTAAATTAAGAAGTGGATAGGGGATCAAATCTTGACTTATCAATTGACTTTAGTAATGAACACACATTAAGGAGTAAAAAGGGCACAAGAAAGAACTAGGAGGAGAAATAAGAATCTTGTTAAGGTGAAAAAAAACATTAATTTTAAATTAAAATTTAAGTAAATAATTTTGGAGACCCTTGATGAGAGAGTGACACATGGATGGGTGAATAATCAAACTATTTAATTCTAAAAAATAATTAATTATGCATGAAATGTCAAGTGTCGCCTATGAGGACTCCTATAAAAGAAGGGATGGGCCATGGGAGAAGGGACTTTTCTTTACCCTACTATTGGATGGATGAGACTATGTTAGAGTAGTGACTACGAGCTATAGTGAGTTTGGTGTGGTATAGGACTTTAGAAAGGGGACTCTTGAGCCAAAGAGATCTCTTCTCTACCATCTAATACATTATGTCATTGTACAACCCCACTGTGGCTCAGGGGTCCGCGGGGAAGGAGAGTACCCAAGGAGTAGGTTGGGAGGTCAATCGGTGGGTCATTGCATTCGAATTAAGCATGTCGACATTCACACTTGGAGTCGATCGACAACAAAAGAGAGAAAATAGTGGCAAGTCAAGTTGAATCTTGTCTCCTGGCGAACGGTACCTATGTTGTTATAATATCCTTTTTTATGACTTCATTATGGTTTTACTTAATAATATGTAAATTTGATTATATGTTCAATGAAGTGAAATTCAGAAAAAATTTATATAATGCTCAATATTTTTGAGTTCCCAATGCTATTTTCTTATGGTTGTATTTTTAGTTTGTTAAAAGAAAAATAGGGTTGGTCCTTACAGGAGATTGTTCGGTGTGGATGTGATCTGTTGTTGAATGTTAGTTTTTTTTACTAATTTCAACTTCAGAATTAAAAACACTTGCTTATCAATTGCTTCATGTCCATAGGTTTCCTTATGGTATTTGTGAATGAAAACAGGTAAATTTGTCAAGTTTTATGTTAAGTTCATGAGAAAAATAGCATAAAAGTAAAGTGTTGAATAGTAGTAATCAAATGTACAACAAACCATCAAAATGAACACTTAACACAATGTTTTGATGAAGGAATTCACCCCTCCTGGGCTACATCTGCTTCGTCCAGCTTCCATGGCTTGGGTCTCTGTATTAGATCAATAATGGAAAAAGTGTTTCTCACAATGATCTACTTCTCCTGAAACCTGCTTCAATGTGCTCAGAACATCCCAATCAGCTAGGAACACCCTTTTTTTTATCCCCATTTGGTCAAATTTTGCCCAAGTTATGGTCAAAATAGTTTCTCCTAGTAAACATCCACTAAAACTAGAGGAACTCTAGTTATCTCCACTAAATTTGGATTTAGCGCTGATTTTGGAGGCTCCGCCAAATATGTCGTGAAACTAACTGCGAGTTTAATTATGGATAAGCGTGATTAATTAATGGATAATGGTGATTAGTTGCATTAAGCGTGAAGTTAGGCTAACTATCAGCGTGCAGCTTTTGTGGAGTGGACACATGCCATGGTATAATGGTGGTTAGGCACATTAATCCACGTGATTATATTAACTGTTATCCTGTGGTTATCGAAACTAGTCACATGGAGAGGATTGCCCTGTGGGCTGGCTCCCTCCTAACCCCCAAACCGCAAACAGTTACACTTCAAATATGCAATGTGACCATACAATGTTAAGACATGATGTGGTGGTATAACGGCATGTCGTGGAGTTTTTTGGGGTGAGGTCGTGGGTTTTACTCCGCCGACATGCCCAAAATTTTACACTACATGCCAATTGCCACTGGTCCTTTGGGGAGGGACACGTGGTGGCCTCCAGGTTTCTACTTTTCCCCTCCTCATTGGTCCATTCCCAAAACCAATAAAATTGAGCCATGTCACCGCTCCTGCAAACCAATAAAAACTTGACACTTGGAAAAACACAATAGGAAAATGACCATTCATTTGACTTGCCTAGTCACCTATCACATCAACAGTATGAACTATTGATTGTGCAGTGACTGTACCTTCTTTTTTTGCAAAATTCCACTATTTGGCAAAGCGGGCAGAACATGATATCTTCCTCATACGAACTTGGTTTTGAGTGAAACGAGTTGTGTTGGGATCGTTTCTCCGAGATGGATGCGATCGTTCAGGTTTCGAGTGATTCTGAGAACTTTTATTTTTGAGCTAAATACTAAGCACCGAATCAGGATGTGGTCGAATTCTCCCAATATTGCCCTTTGATTTTATCCCTATGAAATACTTCCTTGAGATGGGGGTCTTCTCCTATATTTGGAGAGATCCTAACTCCCTTTCCCTGCCTATATATTCATCCTCTCCCATTCCCAAATTGTTTGCCTCTGATTATTTGCACCCTTACGCTGAGATAGTGCCTACATACTACTCATTTGTCTTGGAGAAGGAGTGCTTAGAGAGGTTGAGCTTGGACTTGGACATTCACTCAAGGAGAGCTTATTAACATCAATGCTTTGTTGTATGCTTCCTCCTTTATTTCATTAATATATACAATTGTTGGTTCACTTTCCATAAATGTTTGTGTTAATGCATCATTTATCTTAATGCTCCTTGATATGTTAAGTGGATTACTTTCATTTATGCTTTTTGTGCTTGTATGCTTTTTTGTGTCTTTGATCTCTTGTGCAGGTATCCAAACACTATGAGTACACTACTAAAAAATGGCTAATTAATTACTAAAACAACGACTAAATTTTGCATATAAATAACAATTTTCAGTTAGTGACCAATAGTGGCTAATTTACAATATCTTATAATGTAACCAACTTTTAGTCATTTTTAGCTTAGTCATTAATTGTTTATCATATAGTAGTATATTTATTCATAAATCTGGTCACTAATTTAGTCATTGATTTAGTCATTAATTGCCACAATTAATAACCAAATACACAACAAAATATACTACTATATGATCATCCCAAAAAACCAATTAATGACTAAAGAAATATGACTAAAATGTTGGTGACATTATAAGATACTATAAATTAGCTATTAATAGTCATATATATGCAAATTTTAGTCATCATTTGAAACTAATTAATGACAAAAGAAATATGACTAAATTTCGGTCGTGTTATAAGATACTGTAAATTAGCTACTAATAGTCATATATATGCAAATTTTAATCATGATTTGAAACTAATTAATGACCAAATAAATATGACTAAATTTCGTTCGTGTTATAAGAGACTGTAAATTAGCTACTAATAGTCGTATATATGCAAAATTTAGTCTTATTTCTAATCACAAATTTATCATTTATAGTAGTCATATATCTTTTTTTGGTAGTTTCATATTCATTATATAAATGATTGATTTAGTAGTTTATATTCATGTCATTTACTTTCATTAATAATTATTATAAATGACTAATTTAGTTGTATATTCATTTTATTTGTGTTCATCATTAATCAATACAAACTGTTAATTTAGTAGTTTTAGATTGAATTTATGTGTTCATTATTAATCAACATAAATTAATTAGTATGATTTTGTGAATAAATTAAAAAAATGTCATATAATGTTCACCTAATATGAAAACACAAAATTGCATATGTTAATTACAATATTAAATAATATCGAATATAACTATAAATAATTTCAACCACGTAAATTATATTACATGAAATGTCAAGTATTACAATATGAGTTTCCAACTTAATATTGGTTGGACTACAATTTACACATGAAATATTGTTTCATTGCTTCAAAACATTATAATTGTGTTTTCAAAGCATTACAGGTGAATTCACCAACTCTGAATACTTGACCATCAATCTCTATGTGTGTGTCTCATGGGAGATATTGGCTTTAAAGGATCACTAGACTGTTTCTCTTCTCTCTTTTTCTACATTTGTCGCTCTAGTGTTGTTGTTCTCCTCTTTCTTCAATTCTTGCTTTTTACCATCAATACTGAGTTCCTCTTCTGAAAACGAAAGAAGTAACAATGCAAAGTATAAGACATAAAAGGCAATGAACACTAGAATATAAACTAAAGTAAACTATAAAGGATTTATATGACATATACCTAACATCAACAATCTCAATGCCATATTTCTTGAGAAAAGCAAGAAACTGGAACAAGTTTTCTTCAATTGGCAATAGTGGCCACTATGTGGCCAAATGACCTGTATAAACAAAGAAAATAAAACGTCACCATATAAAATAACACCTTAGTAACTTAGTATTCAACCTTTAGGATAATTTTAAGCACAATCATGCCAACTAAGTTACATGCTAAAAAGCTTAGGTTGTAGATAACTCGTGAAAACAAATAATATGAGGTGTGATGCTTAATCCTTGTCGTTTTATTCTCAATAGCATTTCATTCTCTAATGCATCATGTGATCAAATAACAACATGAAATTAAACGTTTCTAATAGCCATGAAAATATTTTAACACAAAACAACTAAAAGGATTTCAATCAATATTGTGTAATACTAATTTCATCTTCAAGATTTGGATGTTGTTTAAATGAACATGATACCAAATATTTTCGATTTCATAGTTAAAACAAAAACAAAAACGAAAATAAATAAATAAATAAAATAAAATAAATAAAAAACAAAGGAAACATTCAAAATATGATCAACAATAAAGAGAGGATATCATGGAATGAACATTGCAATTATAAAAATAAAAAAAACAAAAATTACCTTTCCACCGGTGTTTGGAATTCATATAACATTTATTTTCCCAAAATAACCATGAGTTGAAAGAATCACAACATTAAAAACCATAGTTATACCTACTAGAAACATTTCCAAAGTTGATGGATCATATGGCTGAAGGATCTCCAACAACAAATGAATCATATTCAAGACATGTTATACATGGTCTCCCATACCTTTTTCCAATCCCATTTCCTATAACCTACCCACACCAGAGTAAAGTAACAATCAAACATAGACATTGACATTTGTTTTTGTCTTTTATATCTATAAACTTTGAATCTGATTTGTTTCAAGGACATATTAATCCATATTTAAATTCATCTAGTCATGAGAAGGTATCAATCAAGTAGGACATCAAAAAAATTGACCTCACTAAGGTCCTCAAACAATTCCTACAATATCAATACTTTTCTTGCTATGATATCTTGGGTAGAAAAAATAACATATCTACAAAAGAAAAGGCCATATATTACTTGTGTTCAAACTCATATATGGGGTAGTCTTAGGAAACGTTTTAAGATGTTCCTCTTCCTTTACCAAAGGAGACTGTAGCTTGGTTAAACCTTGTATACTTTCATTCAACATCAATTCCTGCAAGATAAATTTCACACATTATTCTTTCCCATTTCTCAACATGCTAAAATTGATAACTTGAAAGTCACATAAAACCAAGTGCAAACTATTTTCTAACCAAAACAAACAAACAAACAATGTCTCTAATAAAACTTCACACCTCAGAAATTACTCTGCCACATGCTTAGGCTAAAGGTGAGATTATTTGAATCATCTTTAGCTCATACTTAATGGGATATTTATATTGTTACCTTGATGCCAATTCGGTGCTGAAATAAATATATAAATGCATGTCATTATTAGCGAAATTCATGTATAATTTAAAAAAATAACATTACAAGATATTGGTAAATCTAGAGACACGGACATCTATTCATAATGGTAAATGTGGGTGCACACTCTCAAACTTAGGTGATTGAGTGGCACTATCCATAAATATTTTATTGATTGTATTAAACATTTGCATTTAACCCATTTATTCTACATATTCAATCAGAGAACACATAGGCATGGTCTTAGAATGTCCCTGGGCTTGACAAGAAACAAAGAGGCATTCACTCTATTAAGATTTCATTATAGAGACAAAAAATATCCTAGGGCTAACCCAACAACAAGAAAACATAAAACAAATATGGAAAAATACACATACAGGGTGTGTTCCAAGTGTAATATAAGATCATTTTATTTCGGTCCACCAAATGACCACAAAAGTATGTCAAAGGAAAAAAGATAGTACATCTATTGTTAGTACAAAGTGTGAGTGCCAAGGCATTTACGAATTAGACGTTAACTATCTAGCAAAAGACAGTATAAGCTAAGATATCATTACAAATATAGATGTTATAAACGAAAAAACTCTAAATCAGTATTGAGCAATATAAGTAAGGACAACAAGCCTTGTTAGAGGTTACAGCTAAGGATGAGTGAGGGGACCAAGAGTCAGACAAAACAAGATATATTAAGAAATGCATCATAAAACTAATATGAATTCTATATTTTGAGAAGCTTCTACACACATTATATTAAAGAAGAAAATCACTGTAGTTGGTATTTTTCCAAACAAAAAGCTAGGAAACCAATATGTAACAGAAACCAAACATACATGGGTATGTCTTTCCTTTTTTATTAAATGAAAAGTTAAATTTGTAACATAGGAAGGAGCATTTCGATGGAGTAAACATGGCAAATGACATATTGAAACTACATCTGATACCAAAATTTCATAATTAGGCATACATAAGTTGACTTACCTCACATTGATGAGCTACTACAGAATATAGTGGTTCATTAGTTGCAGATGTCCAAAAGTCCCATATCAACAAATGGTGATCGTATTGATTCAGATCTTGGGGGGAGGCCCTAAAGATCTAAAAGATTGAAATGGATCTTGGGGTGAGGCCCAAGATCTGAAAAATTGAATTTCCAGAAGAAAAAGAGGAGAATTCCCAATAAACAAAACCACAAAGAAACTTTTTATTAAAATGGAGAATAAATTTAAAAGCTACATTGTGGTGGACAATCTGTCATTTTACAAAATGTGACTTGTTACTTATAGTATTTTTCAGTTACAATACCACGGGTCAATTCCATGGGTGAATGAATACCATGGGTGGATTTCAAAATACCACGAGTCAATTCCATGGGTGAATGAATACCATGGGTGGATGTCAAAATACCACGGGTCAATTCCATGGGTGAATGAATACCATGGGTGGATGTCACAATACCATGGGAAAATACCATGGGTGAATGAATACCATGGGTGAATGTCCCTTACAATACCATGGGTGGATAAATACCATGGGTGAATGTCACTTACAATACCATGGGTAAATTTCATGGGTGGATGAATAACATGGGTGAATCAATACCATGGGTTGATGCAATTTTTCCATTCTGATCATTCCTTCCTCCTTAAGAAGCAATGGTACCCATTGCATGAAGTTCCCTCCTGCGAAGCCTTTGTTGAATATGAAGAGCCATTGAAGAGAAGGGTTTTATGTGGTTAACCCAAAACCATGATGAATGAAGATCTAAGGATAAAGATATCCTGTAATGCTTGTGACCAACTATGATACTGACAGTGTGTGGCCTAGAAAATAGACTTTGATGAAGTGTGGGTTTGTGGATGACCCATAAGCATGATGAACGAAAATTTGAGGATAGAGATACCCTGTAATGCTTGTGACCAACTGTGATACTGACAATGTGTAGCCTAGAAAATGGAATTCAATGAAGTGTGGGTTTGTGGATGACCCATAACCATGACAAACGAAGATCCGAGGATAGAGATGCCATGTAATGCTTGTGACCAACTATGATACAAACAGTGTGTGGCCTAGCAAATGGACTTTGATGACAAGGATTTTGTGCAATTGACCCATAACCGTGATGTTGGTTGTTGATGAAGTAGCAGGTGCCTACATAGCCTGGGGTGGGAGGGCACGTCTCCAAATAACCCAAGTTGAATGTTGCTATGCTAAGACTGATGAATGTAAAGTAGGTGCCTACTAAAGTGGGGTGGGACAACACGTCTCCAATGGGAACCCGCTCCGAATGCTGCTCCGAAATTAAAATGGACATAAATCGGTCAGTATAACTCAAAATATTTATTATAACCTGTTTTTGGAAGCAGAATGACCATTTTTCATATTCCCATGTGTTGGAAATCCTTATCTCGACACTCTAGAATCTCACATTTGAGCTACAATTTTTCTCCGTCACAAAAGTTCTGAAAAATAGTTTATTTTAAATCAGCGATATCTCCCTCATCCAAACTCCTATTCAACTTTTTTTTTTTTAAATTGATTTATTTTTCAAGAAGATATTAGATCTATAATCATTTTTCTGATATTATGTACAAAAACTTCAAAAAATGATAGGAGAGTCGTTGTCCACCAGTTGTCGTCATAAAAAAATTCTACAACATAGTTGATTTTAAATCAGCAATATCTCCCTCATTCGGACTCCGATTCGGCCGATTGTTTTTTTGAATTTTGATATTTTTTGCCAGGAATATAGATCTGTTATTGTTTTTGTAAATTTTTCACCAAATGTTTCAGATCTGATCTGCAAACTCACCGCCCAAAAAAAAATCCTGCAAAAAATGAAAAAATAAAAATTCTTCCCGCTTGGCCCAACAAAATGCTTTGTCAAGGACGTAGCACATGCCTGAAGTTTGTTGCATATTTCTGAAAATTTTGAAATGAAATATGCATCAAACCATCATTCCCATGGAATCATAACCTACTCTGATACCACTAATCCGGATCTTGGGGGGAGGCCCCCAAGATCTAAAAGATTGAAATGGATCTTGGGGGGAGGCACCCAAGATCTGAAAATTTGAATTGCCAGAAGAAAAAAGGAGAATTCCCACTAAACAAAACCACAAAGAAATTTTTCATTAAAATGGAGAATAACTGTAAAATCTACATTGTGGTGGACAATCTATCCTTTTACAAAATGAGACTTGTTACTTATAGTATTTTTCAGTTACAATACCACGGGTCAATTCCATGGGTAAATGAATACCATGCGTGGATGTCAAAATACCACGGGTCAATTCTATGGGTAAATGAATACAATGGGTGGATGTCACCATACCATGGGAAAATACCATGGGTGAATGAATACCATGGGTGGATGTCACTTACAATACCATGGGTGGAAACCACTTACAATACCATGGGTAAATTTCATGGGTGGATGAATACCATGGGTTGATGCCATTTTCCATTTGGATCATGTATCCAATAGATCAAAAAGGTACTCATGCCTTAAATTCCATGCAACATCTTCTGTGATACCCTAATGAACCTACATTAACATGAGATCATCAAACATTTTCAACAAATATTACAAAATTGACATTGTAAAGTCAAAAATACACAAACAGAAACTCACCAAAAAATCCCATTAAATTTCTACCAAAAAAAAAAAATTGATAGTAAACATTAAGAATAATCTTGTCATCTTTTAATGGTCACATTTGTGGGGTTGTGAGCTTAGTTCTAACAATGTATTTAACCTTTTTTTATTCCATGTTACCATAATTTAAAACCAATGAAAATTTAGGATCAAATTGGCTTTTAACACAACTTGAATAGCATTAAACATTAACAAACCTAAAGAAAATAACTTTCGAAGCCTAAAAACCTGTGTGTGTTCAACTTCATATAGAATCCTCTGCTAAGTTGCAAATGACAGGCAAAAAAAAAACGAAACAATCCTATTATACGGAAAATTCATCAACTCATGAACTCTATTGAGTTCCAACCTAATGATAATAAGAGGGCATTATGATGGGTGTATTTATTTGCAATCAGACACAAAGTTACTTCGAATAACATATGTCTAAATAACTCACCTTATATATTTTTTAGGCCTCAAGCACTTTGTTTTTGGTAGGTGCATTAACGTCCCACAAACATATTTGTGTGTCATCTGAACCACTTAGAATATGGCCATGCTTAAAATGGCTCCATGATAATTACTTTTGAGGCTAAGTATCAAGTATTGTAATAGCCCCCCTCCTTGAAATGATTTGCTCCCAAATTAGTTGTAATGTTAGGTATTGTAGAATATTTAGGCCTCACTATGTCACCTCTTTTGTTGGTAGATATTTCCTCTACCCAATGGTAGTTAATGGCATAGGTCTTGGACGATACTTTCAAATTCATCAATCAACCATTTCTCCTTTAGTAGTGTTGTTTTGTGGGTCCTTACCCTACTATGCAAACCCGTCATGGAATTAAACAGGAAAGGGAAACTTAGCTCATCCTTAACAAGCTATTTGGACATTTGTTTTGGTGTAATTAGGTCGTTTGCACTCAGTTATAGTCCTCTAACACTAATCAATTGTTGTCCTTCCTCAAATTTTAGGTAAAGTTCCTCCATAGTCATGCAGAATTCGCCCAAGGTATTCAACCATTGAGCTCCAATAACAACATCAGCCCTTGTAGTTGTCCAATTGCAATTTCATCCCTTTGATCATCATTTTGCATTCCATCATACTAGCATTGACCACTTATTCTTGGAAATTCTATAACTATTCTACTTTTAGGTGCAAGAAGTTACCAGCTTTGCATCAATGATGTTACGAGCACTCTCAAAATAAATGAGAGTCATCATAATTTACCCTTCTCTAAAGTGTTAAACATTGGCTTGCATAGTATCTCTTCTTGTGACATTTTCAACCAGTCACATTCCTCAGGTCCTCCCTCTCAGAATGAGACATTTATCATCTTTCTTAGCATTCCTAGTCCCTTCTCATCTTTATTCTTCCTGCCAATGACTACTAGGCCATTCACGTTCTCAACTCTAGCTGCCACCATTTCTCAAATCATTTCTTCCTAGATATAAATGTCCCAAATCCTCTAAAATATGGGTGTCTTCATGGGGCCACACAAATACTTCAAACAAAGGTTCCAACATGTACAGATCTGATACCATCTCAATTTCAAAATTATTGATTAGTTCTGCACTCAAGGAATGAAACCTATAGGAACTAAAGCTAAAAATTTAGTTCCCCCCTATCAAGCCTTTAGATATATATACACTAAAACTTTTGTAAGGTAAATTCAAGAGTGAAAAAACATAATCTTATGAGAAACTCAAAATAGTAGATAGGAAATGACTAATCTACATACATCTACAATCAGGAAATTAGGACAGCAAGCCACAACAACTAGATAGGGTATTAGAGCCTGTTCTACATGACACATTGAACTAAAACATTCCAAACAACAAGGATGAGCTCCAACAATAGTCACATTAACTGTGTCTTACTCAAGAAAAAAAAAGTATTACTACCACTTAGCATCATACTCAATCTCTATGAACAACTTAAAGATACCATACACATTAATTGTCACTGCTAAGCTAATATGCCCCTTCTCTCTTTATAGGCTAAGACAGTGAAGGGAGGTCACAACTGCCTCATAAAAGGCTCTGAGAAATTCACCCTCATGGAGTTAATGTCATCAAATAACACTGAATTCCACTCATGATTGTAATCTCAACATTATATGCATACAAGGAATGTCTTACACCTACAAGGTGTCTTCTACAATCAATGTGCCCATGTTCAGGTGTAACCACGAGCATCTGAAAAACCCCTTGGGAAGTGCAGCCTACCTAAATGATGCATAATAACTCTTGCAAACCAAAAATATCAGAGATGGATTATAAAAAAATATACCCTTCGTGAAGATCTCTCTCATAGTATCATCCTCTCCCAACATTGCAATGTTTGGTCCTATAGCACACCCCTACTAAAAGGTGAATGATGTTGTTGCTTTGCCCAGGTTGAAGAAGAAGAACACCTCTGAGCAATAAGTAGTATAAAATAATGCATATACATAAGAAAATTAGTTTTCACAAATGTAACCACTGAAGCTAGTTCACACACCTAACCTATTATTAACTTTTTAAAGTTTAGATTAACATGTCACAAACATAATATTTATTCCTAGCATTCACTAAGAATGTCCTAGTCATTTACTTGTAAGACTAACATTTGATGTTGAAAATATCAACACACAGTAATTATGTATAAATATTAACAAACATTCTAACTTAGCAGTAACATTTGAAACTTTTCTAGTCATGTTAGCGCAAGGAGTTATTCCTAGATTGCAAAAGAAGTAAGCCTTACACAACATGGTTTCATTTCAAAATTTAAAAGGGTTTTTTGAGTGGTGGGATGGCTTCTGAAGGATGTTTTGAAATTATTGTGTTCCTCTTTAACTTTCATGCATTTGGAAAGCTATGGCAGGCATAAATTGTATGGTTAAGTGAATAGTATAGGGGAGTAGGGGAAAGAGAACAGGGAGTTGATAATTATCGTAAGAAACTGAGTATTTTAAGACAGTCACTTCAACTACATAAAGCCTTGTAACAAGCTATGTTTTTTGACAAGGAGAATAGCAGTTAGAAAGTAGGAAAATGTATAAAGTATTTCACAAATCCTTTTTGAAACCTTCTCTAAAAATTTCTACTTAAACTAATATTATGATTTACAGCAAATAGGATAGTAGATAAGTCATCATCAGATCCTCTTAATGATTCTCACTCATACTATACTAGCTACTATAATTTATCATTTAAAGATTAAAACAGGCTTGACAAGGGAGACAACAATTAGAAAGTAAAAACATGTATAAATTATCTCACAAATCCTTTGTGAAACCCTTCACTAACATGTTCTACTTGAACATATATTATAACTTACAGAAAACTGGATAGGAGATAAGTCATCATCAGATCCTCTTAATGATTCTCACTCATACTATACTAGCTACTGAAAAAACTATAATTCAAAAAATTGAAAACAAGGGATAGACAATCCACACATTAGATATGACTTGAATCACAAAATCCTCCAGCATGAA
Organism: Pinus taeda; assembly: GCA_000404065.3. Classification (NCBI taxonomy): domain Eukaryota; kingdom Viridiplantae; phylum Streptophyta; class Pinopsida; order Pinales; family Pinaceae; genus Pinus; species Pinus taeda. Next base: position 14,919 of record APFE031230239.1, read on the forward strand.
GTGTACAAAAAGCTATTTTATTAAGATGAGTCTTCAAGTGAACCAAAATCCAACCCTGAAATGATATTTACAAAAGATATATATAGGGAGAGAGGCACCAACTCCAACTCTCCTAAATTGGTGGTTCCACTATTTCATTGTTACATGGGTGTATTTCAGATATTAAAAACATCTCCCCTCGAATTTCAATAGAAATTACAGGTGTAGATGAGAAGAAGAGGAAGAATGGCACTTTTTTGCTAGAAAACTGACTGGCTGCCCCTTTTGCTGATGAATTTTCCCTTTATGGTCTTGCCTATTGAATGACCATATGTCTTCATTAAAAATAACCTTTGACGACCTCATAACTGTCTTATATCCATCATCTTTCTTATCCATATCGTTATGAGTTGTTGTCTTCCAAAACTGGCTCGGAGGTTTGCTACTGATAGATGTATATTTCTGTTGTGACAAGTGCTACCGGAAATTCTGGTAATACCTGTAATGGTGAAAAAAATGGAAACGGTTCGAAACTTTTGGTAGGATAATGTTTCCACTTCAAAATTTCAACAAAAAAGATTCAAAA
>APFE031230251.1:0-33989 GCA_000404065.3 Pinus taeda
CTATATTACAAATCATTTTCTCAATAGGAAGGTTTTTCGGGGAAACAACAAATCCAAGACCTTTCCCGAGGACATTAATGATCTTAGGTTCTAAATCATGGGAGGACAAATTTACAACCTTTCTTTTTGGTGGGTTGACACCAGAAGCCATCAAATTTCGATCCACCGCATCCTTATTTGAAGATCCAACAACCGTATGAGAGCTACCTCCTGAATCAACGGAGTCAGGTTGAAAGGGCGCACCACGTTCAACCTCAGTATCGATCCTTTCCCCATTCACATTTTTATCAGACGGATCTTGTTCTAACTGAAGGGCTGTGTTAATAACCATGCTCCTTGGACTGAAAACTATCTCAGTCCAAGGAGCACGGTTATTAACACAGCCCTTCAGTTAGAACAAGATCCGTCTGATAAAAATGTGAATGGGGAAAGGATCGATACTGAGGTTGAACGTGGTGCGCCCTTTCAACCTGACTCCGTTGATTCAGGAGGTAGCTCTCATACGGTTGTTGGATCTTCAAATAAGGATGTGGTGGATCGAAATTTGATGGCTTCTGGTGTCAACCCACCAAAAAGAAAGGTTGTAAATTTGTCCTCCCATGATTTAGAACCTGAGATCATTAATGTCCTCGGGAAAGGTCTTGGATTTGTTGTTTCCCCGAAAAACCTTCCTATTGAGAAAATTATTTGTAATATAGAGGATGGGATTAATAACCTTTCTCTAGAAGATAAGGAAGCATTAAGACAAGAGTGCTCCCTTATTATAAGAAAGGCCAAGGTTCCCAAAAGTAATTTAAGTAAGACAGAACAAAAGGCCTTCCAATCCCTGCGAAACAATGAAGAAATTGTGGTTCTCAAGGCAGATAAAGGAGGAGCAGCAGTAATCCTAGATAAAGAAGATTATATATGCAAAATGAATGAACACCTCAACTATGGTAGTTACAAGAAGCTGAACAATAACCCGATCCCCAAGATTATGAAAGATGTGAAAAAGGCAATCTTGGAATCCAACCTTGATGAAAAATTAAAAAAGAGATTAATTCCCTCTAGTGAATGCATCCCTAGGATTTATGGGCTGCCCAAGATCCACAAGGAATGAGTCCCTCTGAGACCAATTGTCAATACAATTGGTTCCCCAACCTATGAGCTCGCTAAATACGTTGCAAAAATCCTGAGACCCCTTGTGGGAAACACTGATTCTTTCATCAAGGACTCCCATGACTTTGTGAAGCTCATTAAGAATGAGAAATTAGAGCGTGAAGACCTCCTGGTCAGCTTTGACGTTGTGTCCCTATTTACAAAGATCCCTCTTGAAGAAGCCATTCAGGTTATAAAAGAGGTTACTGATCCAGGAACTGCAAGATTGGCCGAAATCTGCTTGCGATCAACAGTTTTCACCTTCCAAGGAACATACTATGAGCAAACATCTGGAGTGGCAATGGGATCCCCCCTTTCACCGATCGTGGCCAACCTATACATGGAATATTTTGAAAAGAAGGCCTTGGATTCTTACCCCCTGAAGCCAGCATGGTGGAAGCGATTCGTTGATGATATTAATATAAAATGGACTCATGGTAAAGCAGAACTTGACAAGTTCTTTATTCACCTAAATTCCATCTCCTCAGAAATAAAATTCACTATGGAGCTTGAAGAAAACATGAGCATTCCTTTTTTAGACATCCTCATTATAAGAAGAGATGATGGATCCATAGGGCACAAAGTCTTCAGAAAGTCTACCCATACAGAGAACTACCTCCACGCTAACTCCCACCATCATCCAGCCCAGAAACTTGGTGTGCTAAACACTCTTGCGATCAGGGCCCTTCGAATTTCCGACGCTGATCATTTGTATGAAGAAAAGAAGCATTTAGTCTCAACCTTTAAAGGTTTAGGCTACAAGGAAGATGAAATTAAGAGAGCAATTCAGAAAGCTGAGAAGAGGATGTTATCACATGAACCTAAACCCCGAGATCAACCTGAAGGTGGTAGGGTTTTTCTTCCTTACATTCATGGAGTTACAGATAAGATTGCAAGAGTCCTAAGAAGGAAGAACATAAGCACGCTATTCTCAGCCCCTGGAACAATTAGACAAAGTATCAGATCGGTTAAGGATAATATTGATAAACAGCAGCTTAAAGGGGTCTATAAAATCAATTGCTCATGTGGGAAAAGCTACATTGGTGAAACGGGTTGCTCCCTGAAGACGAGACTTAAGGAACATGGAGCTGATATTAAAAATGAAAGGTCTCGTTCTTCTGCCCTTGCAGAACACTCAACGAAAACCAAGCACCATGTCCTCTTGGAAAACGCCTCCATTATCGCTAAAGAAGAGCAATACCATAAACGGAAGATCAGAGAAGCTCTTGAAATCATCAAGCACCCTCAGAATCTAAACAGAGACAGTGGTATGGAGATCAGTGGTAGCTGGTTTCCCCTGATTAAAGAAAAGTTAACCCATTATCAATACAATAATAATAAATAATAATAATAATAATAATAATAATTAATAATCCTTATAATTAATCAATCATAATAACTAATAATAAATAATAATTAAATTAACAATAATAAACAATTAATATAATTAATCCTATATTAATTAATTTTTATTAATCATTATTCTAATAATTATTTATTATATTATTAAAATTGTTTTTGGCTATAATCATTATATTTATTAATAATATAAATTAAATAAATAAATTCATGATATTATATAATAATTAATTTATAATTTATTTCTATATTAATAAAAAATAATCAATAATATATAAATCAATTTTTATTAATTTCAAAATATATAATTAAATTAAACAATTAATAATAATTAATATAATTATCACTAATTTATTAATTTATATTAATTATTCCCTAATAATTATTTTATTTACAAAAATCTATCATTATATTATTATTAAAATAATAATAATTATAAATCATTTAAATAATTTAAATTAATATCTAGCAATACAATCAAATTTAAAATAACAAGTATCCTTTATTAATTAATTATATAATAAATTAATTCTACCTAATATTTCATATTTATAAAATATATTATATATTATAACTATTATATATAATATTATAATAATTATTATATTAAATAAATATATAAAATTAATATCATTTCAATTAAATTAAACTAATATACATTTTTAATAATTGTAGTATGAAGAATGTATTCAAAAATAATAATAATAATTTAATTAATTTCAATAATATATAATTAATATTACTAAAAATTAAAATTAATTAAAAATTAAAATTAAAATTAATTAATCATGAGGAAGCCGACTTCTCAAGAATGAAGAGTCGACATTTCCCTCATCATCTCTATTTAAACCCTAGCAGTCTGCTCTTCTTCTATCAAAGCATTCAAGTTGTCCTGATGATGGATCCCGGTTGGGATTCGAAACGTTGGCAGAAAATCGTTCTTACTTTGGATTCTCCGGTGACTAATTCAGAAATATGTCAAAATGCCTTTTGGGCTGAAAAACGCTGGTGATACCTTTCAAAGGGCAATGGATATTGCATTTTCCAAGGAGATACATGACTTCCTTGTTGTATACCTTGATGATCTAACCCCTTTCTCCAAATCTGACCAAGAGCACCTTAAACATTTGAGGCAAATTTTCATAACATGCAATAAATATGGCATTTCCTTGAATCCTAAAAAGTCCCTGTTTTCCCTTGAGGAAGGAAAACTTCTAGACCATGTCATATCAAAGGATGGGATAAGAATTGATCTTGAAAGAATTCAAGCTATCCTCCAAATCCCATATCCAAGAAACATAAAAGAACTGCAAGCGTTCCTTGGAAAGATCAATTTCCTAAGGAGATTTATCCCAAACCTAGCCGAGCTAATAAGGCTACTGAGCAATATGTTAAATAAAGATGAAAAGGTAAAATGGTCTCTCGAAACCAAGCAGGCTTTTGAGAGTATCAAAACTTCCCTGACTCAAACACCTGTCCTCACCAGTCCACAATTCGACAAAGATTTTATCATCTTTTATTTTGCATCTGAGCATACCACAGCCGTTGTCTTTTTGCAGAAGGATGATCAAGGGAGTGAAAAGCCAATCGCTTTCTTCAGCTGAGCTTTAAGAGATGCACCCTTGAAATATCAGATTATGGAAAAGTAGGTTTATGCCCTAGTTAAGGCCATCAAAGACTTCAGAATTTACATCTTATACTTCCATGTGGTTGCCTATGTCCCAAACTATGTCATAAAAGATATATTAACTCAAGAGGGACTAGAAGGCAAAAGAGGCAAGTGGATTGCCATCATTCTTGAATATGACATTGAGATAAAACCCACCAAGCTGATAAAAGGGAAAGGTTTAGCCAAACTAATGTCCAAAACAAATTTCCAGGCCTTAGACATTAATCAACTGGACAATGAACTGGAGCTGGCGACTCCACAGATCAGTGAAACCTTTTTGCAATCTCCATGGTATGCTGATATTTGTTTTGTATTGTTAAACCTGTGCGCTCCCCCAGGGTTATCCAGAACCAAGAAAATATTTTTAAGGATGAAATCATCAAATTTTTGTGTCATAGATGGTGCTCTGTTCTGGAGAAATCATGAAGGTATCTTGCTTAACTGTTTGACTATGAATGAAACTAACAGCATCATGAAAGAATTCCATGCAGGGGATTGTGGAGGACACTTATATTGGAAGTCCACTCCTGACAAGATTTTAAGGGCTGGTTATTATTGGCCCTCTTTATTTGCAGATGTCAAGAAATTTGTTGTTTCATGTCACAAATGTCAAATTTTTGAAGGGAAAAGGAAATTGTTGCCTTTGCCCCTTAAGCCCATTTCGACCGAGAAACCTTTTCAACAATGGGGTCTTGACTTCATTGGAGAAATTCATCGCTCTTCCTCAGGTCAGCATAAGTGGATTTTAACAGCCACTTATTATTTCACTAAGTGGATCGAAGCCATCCCATGTAGACAAGCCAATGACTCCACCATTATCCAATTCCTTGAGAGCAATATCCTTTCCAGATTTGGGTACCCTGAGAAAATCATCACTGACAACGCTGCGGCCTTCAAATCCAAAAAGATCATCAACTTCTGCCATAAGTTCCACATTACCTTGGGCCACTTCATAGCGTACTACCCTCAAGGTAATGGCTTGGCCGAATCATCCAACAAAAGCCTCATCAACATCGTACAGAAACTACTAGAGGAAAACAAAAAGAATTGGCATAGGAAGCTCACAAATGCTCTGTGGGCTGACAGACTTTCAACCAAAAAATCCATTGGGATGAGCCCTTATGAGCTAGTATATGGCATGGAGGCCAGATTTCCTTCATCTTTGGGCATTCCTACTATCAAATTGTTGCAGGAGATTCAGGTTGAACCAAATCACATACAAAGAAGAGTTAATCAGAACATTCACCTTCAACAAACCAGGGAGCAAGTGTATGACAAAGCTCAGATGTTGCAAGAGAAACTCAAAAGGATGTTTGATAAGAAAGCTAAGGCAGAGGATTTCTGGGTTGGCGGAAAAGTTCTGAGGTGGGATTCACGAAGAGAGGACAAGGGCGAATATGCAAAATTCGATTTTTTATGGAAAGGACCATACACTATCAGCGCAGTGCAAGGCAATAACACATATTTCCTCAAAACGCTAGATGGCAGCTGAAGAAGGCCCTGTGAATGGCTGAATGTTAAAACATTACCATGACCCCTTTTGATCAAGAAGAACAGGCGGTGTTATTTTCTGTACATAAATGCTTGTATATATCAGCACTTTAGTTTATTTTTGCAACATTCCAGATACTAAAGCATGGAGAAGAAAGCAGGCGATGCTTCACAGTTCACTAGCAAATTAGGTGGAAGAAAGTGTTGTTTTCAATACAAAATTTCAAATTAATCCAAACAGTCGGCACTAAGAAGTTTTCAATGCACAGCAACAATAGAAGATCAAGGAAATCTGACCTGCTATTCTTGGCTTTTCACAAGGAGAATCCATCGCCAAGTGGAGCCAGTGTTAGCCTCCTACTGCAGCAGGTTACTCATATTTCATGATTGATGTTTTTCAGGCCAAATATGTCATACTTTTCATGCTGCAATGCTCCATATTTTCTCGCAGACACCAAAGAAAGAGGCCATGAAAGAATGCTAGTCAAAGTTCAACTTCAACATTCCAATTTTGAATAATTATTCCATTTTGTAGACTTTTCATGCTAAAGGGAGGTCCAAATAGCTTAATCTTGGTCTCCCTAGGTTTCAATTTCCTGTTTTAGAATATAGAGAATGAATATCTGTCCAAACAGTTTAATCTTGGCAGATTCTTAGATAGGTAGAGAACCAAAGGAGCCCAACTGTTTAATCTGGGCCCTTGGAAGAAATAAGGGTAGTCTGTAGATAGGAGGACAAAAAAAGAAAAGTTGAAAAGTTGGGTCTGCAAGTCTAAAGTGCACCCAAACCAAAAAGAAGAAAAAATGTTAGGTAAGTAGGCTACGTAGGTAGCTTAGTGGTTGCAGAATCATTGATTATGATCAGTTTTGTGTTTTCAAATGTTATATCCATTGAATCAGTATGGCAAGGCATTTCCCATTTTTAAGGACTTCAAGCGAGGCGTGTCTAACTTCCCCTTCTTCTCTCCCCTAAATCATTTGATAATTCCCCTTAGAGAGGTCAAGATCTGCTTGATAACTCTCCTTTTCATCATTTTCATAATAATTCACCCTGGTAAAGATCTGCTCTACTGAAGCAATATTCATACTCCCTTTGCGGATCATTACTTCCTTTAAAAAGCCTAAGATTCACATATTTAGCGCTTTCTTATCACTGGTCATATTAACCACTAACCTTACTATATAACTCCCTATATATCTCCACATCCCCTATTTTTAACTATGTTAATAACTCCCTTATATATTTATCCCCTCCCTTTTGTTGAAAAATAACCATAAGTACACTTGGGAATTGCTAAGTTTGTCTGAAACATAGCAAGAACCCTCATCTTCCCCCTCCAAAACCATCTTCCAATACAGTGGACTCCTTCCAAAGCATGTAATTCTCTCTCTTTAGGTTATCGGACCCCTTCCGAGGCCGCAAATAATCTTCAAAACCATATATTACCCTCCTCCGATCACAAACAACCCTTGCCGATTGCCTTAACATTCTTCCGGTCCTGGTGGACCCCCTCCAACGCGATTATCGCAATTGGAGGTCGCAAGGGTGTTATGGCTCGCTGATGACATTTTGCTATCGGCGTATCGCAAATACCATATGCCACATATATACACCCCTCCCCCATTAGCCGATGTGATATCACTAATCGGCGATCTGCGATCGCAAGGGTCATGCACCCGAAATGCATGCCACTTCCTTTGCTCCGATGCGACATTGCCACTACATCAAGAGAGCGTATCGCTTCGCAAACACTTCCTTGCCGCATGCCTCTATTTATTCACATATTTTGTTTAAAATACGATTTATCATTGAAAACTCGTTTCACTACCAATTCATTACAAATTCGTAGCATTTGGGCTATTACTATCACATCACAGAAATACATAAGGTGTCGCACCATCCAACACCCTGCTGCGTCATCCTGCCACGTCACTCGTTGACGTCATCCACCGTACCAAAAGCTGTTGCTGATGTCATGCTGATGTCACCCACCAAATAAAGGAGCGCAAGCGTGAAAAAGCATCTTAGGAGGCCCAAATTCAAATTATGAGGCAGTTTTCGATGCGCGATTAGCGCCTAGCACTAATCGTACATCGCTATGAGAAATAGGCCATATTGGAGAATCTTTAGGGAATCTTTTGATTCCTTGGCCAATTTTGCACCGCAAACGGCCGAAAAGGCCCGATTTTGCAGTTTGGATCGTAACAGAAGACAGAGAGAGACCCGGTTCGGGCACTAATGTGTATCAGAGAAAATGCGGAGCCAAAATCCACGTCAAAGAGTATCAGTGTTGCGGCGAAGTGTATCAGAGAAGATCCTCTCAGGGCTCAAGGTGAATAGAACATTAAAAGAAATCCTCAAAAGTCAAGAAGCAGTTAAGGAACCACTCAGCGCTCGTCATCACAATGACTGCACATTAAAACTCACATGAGATCAAACGACTAGAACTCAAAACAGAGTTATGATAGAAGCACTCCACCAGGTCGTCAAAGACACCATATTAACTCATTTTGATTCAGCTACCTCGGGCGCAGCTCAAGGGATGTTTACTTGCATTTAATTCCATCACAGGTTCAGGTTTAAAACAATTTTTCCTGTAGACCTGTTAAGGTCGGTTGTAATAAAAACTCCAGGGTAGTTTATCTATAAAGAGGGCCCGAAACAATGTAACTAAAGGTTGGGGGGTTTGGTTTGTCGATTTTTGTTGGCTGATGTTTTGCTTGAGCTAATATTTGCACTTTATACCTGATAATTTATATAATCAAATATTTCTGAAAGCTTGGAGGATAAACAGTTGGATGCATTGCGAATGGTTTTGAAGAGTGAACGATGGAATTCTCGTGCTGTTATATGAAACAATAAGTTTTTCTCACCTCTGTAATTTTTCAATTTCACATAAGCTCAAGTCCCGGAACAAAAGTTTGGTTTAGAATTTGCTTTGATGCACTCTACGCTCAATTTCTGTGCCTTTTAAATGTTTTCCTCTTGATTTAGTCATAAATATCAATTCCTCATGGCTCATATTTACTCTAACTCACCTATGAATGACGGTTATTTAAGAATTCTTAGCTGCTCTTAAGTATTGTTCTTTCATGTTCCCTTCGCTAAACCGATTGAGAGATTCTTTGCTACATCTCATTCCTTAGCCCTCAACACATCTCTATTCATCTTGGATATTGTTTCATGAGCAGCTACCTTGCTCCACCTTTCTCCTGTGACCAAGAAAATGCACCCTCCATTGCACTCCACAACTACATGCCCAATGGTTTGAAATTTATCTTACTATGCCTTGCCTCTTTTCTTGAAGACATCTCCCCTTCACCCAATCCTTCCTTCCACCCAATAACAAAATCCACTGAACCCAATAGCTAGCCTAAAATCATCATCAAACAACGCTAAATGTTAAGAGAGAGCCCTCTCTGACTGCAGGTGGGCTAGAACCTGCAATCCAAAGATTGGTTTGTGGTTACCTCGGCCGTATCCCTTCAGGAGCTTAGGGACAACCTGAGTGATAACAGGTATCAGAGCAGAAAAAAGAAATTATGTGTGAAAGTTTCTTTGAAAATAATTTAGAGCGGAGTTATGTATAAAGATGTCTATGTAGGCAAGGGAGAACAGATTCTTATTTGACAAAGACTAGTCACATAGGGATAATGTGTAGTAGGACTTGCAGATGCAAGAGATAGAGCACAATCCATTCAAAGGACAGGAATTGTGGAACAAGATCATGCAAAGATCTTGAAGGTGAGATGGTATGTTTTTGTTTTAATCTAATTTGAAGAATGGAGAGTTGTGGTTTGTATAATGATGCACAGGTAGCAGCATAAGAAGGTGAGAAGATTGCAATAACCTAGAGCAAGGAGTGATAAAGAGAAACTGAGAACAACTTCCAACTGCAATTGGATAGAATTTTTTGAGGCAAATCCACAGTTGCGATTGTGGGTAGAGTTGTCTTAGAGATAACAATTCCAGCAAAAGATGTGTTGGGTAGAATTGTTAGTCAGCAAGAGGTTCGAGGAACGAACCAGAGAGATACTAAAAGACTGATCTCAGAGGAAAGAAGCATAGTGAGGCATATGTAGCAAGAAGGAGACTTGTTACTGTAGAGGTATTGTTGCAACTCACAAAGGAAATTCCACAGAGGATGTGGGTAGAATTTGTAAGGGATAAAAGAAGCTAGTAAAAGTTTTTGAATGAAAGAAGAATGTGGCAGAACCTTGAGAAATTCCAACAAAGGTTGGATAAATAGGACATCTTTGTTCTTAAGAGGTGCAGATGAGTTAAATCCTAGAAGGACCAGAGGAGAGTGCTCAAAGGAGGTTCCAGAGATAGAGAATCAAGTACTTGTGAAAAGACCAAGTAGAGAGGAAAGATTGGTGAGGTAAGTGGAAACAAGGAGGACCTACTGTTGCAGAAGCTTTAGTGTAGCTCATATGGAATGAGAGAGGAACACATAGAGATGGAAAATAAGATGACTATTGATAGTCATAGTAGAGGTTCTAAGGAAGACCATAGTAGAAGAAAAGTGAAGAAGGAGGATGCCAAGGCAAATGGAAAGATGATGAGTCAAGAGGAATTTGAGAAAGAGATTGTTGAGATGAAAGAACACCTCGATGTATTGAGGATGATACTAGAGGAAATCTAGGGACAAGGTTGGGTCTTGAAGAAAAAGCCAGTGAAATGGCATAAGTTACAGAGAAGGCTACAACAGAGGCAAGTGAAGAGCATAGTGCTGTTATCACTCAGGTTGTCCCTAAGCTGCTAAAGGGATACAGCCAAGGCAACCACAAACAAATATTTGGATTATAGGTTCTAGCCCACCTGTAATCAGAGAGGGCTCTCTCTTGATGATTTAGTTTCGTTGATGATGATTTTAGGCTAGCTATTGGGTTCAGTGGGTTTTGTTTAAGTTTGGATGGTGTTTGAATGGAAGGAAGATGCTTTCAAGAAGAGAGGCATGCATAGAATGATAAGTTTCAAACCATTGGGCATGGAGTCAAGGAGTAAGACCGCAGGTAGGCTTTCTTGATCATAGGAGGAATATGGAGCAAGGTAGCTGCACATGAAACAACCTTCAAGCTAAATAGATGGAGCGAAATGTAAGGAACGAGAGCCAATTAAGAATCTCTCAATCAGCTTAACAGAAGGAAGGAAAATGAGCTCTATCTAGGGGCAGTTAAGAATCCCTGGATAACTGTCATACATGGTGAATTAGGGAAAACATGAGCTAGATGGAATTCATATTTATGCCTAAAACAGATGAAAAACATAAAGAAACAACAGAAATTGAGCATAGAGTGCAATTAAACAAGTTCTAAGCTAATCTTTCTTTCTGCTCCTTAGATAATGATATATGGATGGAAAAAACAGAGGTAAGAAACACTTATTGAGTGATGTATCAGCACAGGAATTCCATAGTCACTCTTCAACCATTAAACACAGTACACAATTCATTCTCCCAGCTCATAAGAAGTCTTTGATTATAGAAATTATCAGACATACAGTGTGAGTCTCTACTCAAACAAAACATCTAACCAACAAAAACCAACCCTCATTACATTGCTCAGGGTGGTATATATAGGTAAAATATCCCAAAAGTATTTATTACAGCCGACCTAAACAGGTCTGCGGGAAAAAGCATATTTAAATCTAACTTGTGCTGAAATTAAGTGTAAGTAAATATTCCTTGGGCTGTGCCAAAGGCAGCTGGATCAGAGCGTGTTAATGTGGTGTCCTTTGTGGCTTGGTGTAGTGGTTCTGTAATAACTGTGCCTTGAGCTTTGGTTCACTGATATTTTGTGAATTTAATGTGCAGTAAGTGTGATTTGAGTGCCTTTAAATGGCCTTTACTGCTTTTTTGACTTTGCTGGATGGTTCTTTAATGCTTCATCTGCTTCGAGCCGTTGATAGATCTTCACTGATACACTTCGCCACAACTCTGATACACTTTGCCCCTACCTGGTTTTCTCTGACATAGATTTTGGCTTCATACTTTCTCTGATATTCTTTAATGCCTGGATCGAGCCTCTATCTTTCTTCAGATACGCTAAAAATTGCAAAATCAGGCCCTTTCTGCCCTTTTCGGTGCAAAAATGGCTGAGGAATGAAAAGATTCCCCAAAGGTTCCCCATTTCGGCCCATTTCCCATAGCAATGCACGCGCATCGAAAACTGCCTTTGTTTTTCATTCCAGGCTTCCGAAGCCATGATTTTGCACTTGCGCGATTTTTTGGCTGCTGATGTCAGCATGACGTCGGCGGTACAGTGGATGACGTCAGCAGTGGGACCCTCTTGTACGGGTGTGACGTCAACATGATGATGTCAGCAGGGTGACGTGGCAGTATGGCAAGGTGATGACGTGGCAGGGACATGGTGGCAGGGTGATGTCTGCAAAGCACGGGTAGGAGGGGTAAGTTGGCGGCAACTTGGCGGGTGACATGGCGCTTACGTCACGCAATGGGAGGATGGTTTCCGGTTTCGGGTGCACCGCTCTTATGCCTGGGCGGTATTGGCAGGTGGGGCTCTGCCACAGCCGGGAGGGCGACGCGTGGCAGGGGTACGACAGCAAAACTGCTGATCTCCCGGGCGCTAACCCTTAGCATGTCGGGGCACGAAAAGACCCGCCAACCGTAGATTGCGGGCGCGCCAGATCTGACGACTGGTGGATGAGACGAGGTGGCGGATGGATAAGAAGGGGGGAGCGCGCCAATTGATTTTGTAATTTTTTAATTCGGCAGGGGGTAAAAAACTTTAGGAAAAGTGGGTTTCGGGGTTAAATACGAGTGGGGTTGATTTGTTTGCAAGCAGAACTTTAGAAAAAGGGGTGGAGCCTAGGTTTTGTGCAACAGAAGGAGGAATTTATGCCATGGAATGAGTCCAAGGGCATCATGAAGAGGGTTTTATACTTTAGAGGGGGGACTTAATGCACAGGAAGGGGTCCTTTGCATTGGAAGATGGCTTTTTGAGACAAAAGGAGGGTTGTTACTAAGTTCCAGATAAACTTAGCAATTCCCAAGTGAGCTTGATGGTTATTCTTCAACCAGGGGGAGGGGATAAGTATATAGGGGAGTTACATAGTAAAAGTTAACAGTTAATATGACAAGTGATAAGAAAGCGCTAAGTATGTGAATCTCATGCTTTTAGGGGAAGATGGTCCATAAAGGGAATGACCATTCCTCGAGTAAAGTAAATCTTTACCAAGGCATTTGATATGAAAATGATGAAACTAAGAGATATCAAGGAGATCTTGACCTCTTTGGGGAAGTTAGTGAATGATTTGGGGAATGAGGAAGAAGGGGGAAGTTAGTCACGCCTTGCTTGAGCTCCTCCATATGAAACTTGTCTGATAATTGTGACCTGAACAGATATGACACTTGAAAATATAAAATTGATCACAAATCAACATTCTGCAACCTCAAAACTACCTACCCAATCTACTTACCTAGCATTTTTTCTTCTTTTTGGTTTGGGTGCACTTAGGCTTGCAGACCTAATTTTTCAACTTTCTTTTTCTGTCCTCCTATCTGAAACTACCATTATCTCTTCCAAGGGCCCAGATTAAGTAGTTGGGCTCCTTAATTCTCTATCTACCTAAGCATCTGCCAAGATTAAGCTGATTGGACAGATATTCATTCTCTATATTCTAAAACAAGAAATTGAAACCTAGGGAGGCCAAGGTTAAACTGTTTGGACCTCCCTTTAACTGAAAATTCTTCAAAAATGGACTAGTATATCAAAATTGGAACACAGTAGTGGCACTTGAACTAGCACATTCTCTTGGCCTTCTTTTCTGGCGTCTATAACAAATATGGAACATTGCAGCATGCAAAGAATGACATATTTGGCATGTAAAAATGTCAATCATGAAAGATGAGTAACCTGCTGCAGTAGGAGGCTAACAGTGGCTCCACTTGGGGATGGCTTTTCCTTGTGAAAAGTCAAGAACAATAGGTCAAACTGCCTGGATCTTCTATTGTTGCTATAAATTGAAATTTTTAGTGCTGACTGTTGGATAATTGAAACTATGGAAATGAGAACAACACTTCCCCTCAACCGAACTGTCTTTGACCTGTGTAGCACTGCCTGCTTTCTTCTGCATGCTGTATTGCCTGGATGTTTTCATACAAACAAAATAAAATTCTAATATATACATACATTTATGTACAGACATGACCTTGCTGTGAGATTTTCAACGAAAGGTATCATGATAATGTTTTAACATTCAACCATTTACAAGGCCTTCTTCAGCTGTGTTGCCAACTTCAGATTTGAGGAAATATGTGTTGTTGCCTTGCACTGCGCTGATAACGAATGGACCTTTCCATAGAAAATCAAACTTAGCATGTTTGCCTTTGTCTTCTCTTTGTGAATCCCACCTTAGAAATTTTTTGCCCACACAGAAATCCTTAGCCTTGGCTCTCTTATCAAACATTAGTTTGAGCTTTTCTTGCAAAATCTGAGCTCTGTCATACACTTTCTCGCTAGTTTGCTGAAGATGAATGGTCTGATTAACTCTTCTTTGAATATCATTTGGTTCAGCTTGAATCTCCTGTAACAGTTTGATAGTAGGAATGCCCAAATACGAAGGAAATCTAGCTTCCATGCCATATACTAGCTCATAAGGGCTCATCCCAATGGATTTCTTGGTTGAAAGTCTATCTTCCCATAGTGCATTTGTGAGCTTCCTATGCCAATTCTTCTTGTTATCTTCTAGCACTTTCTTTATGATGTTGATGAGGCTTTTATTGGATGATTCAGCCAGGCCATTACCCTGAGGATAGTAGGCTGAAGAGTGGCCCAAGGTAATGTCGAACTTATGGCAGAAGTTGATCATTTTTTTGGATTTGAAAGCAGCAGCATTGTCAGTGATGATTTTCTCAGGGCAGCCAAATCTAGAAAGGATATTGTCTTCAAGGAACCGGATAATATTGGAGTCATTGGCTTGCCTACATGGGATGGCTTCAATCCACTTGGTGAAATAGTCAGTGGCTGTTAAAATCCACTTATGTTGGCCTGAAGAAGAGGGGTGGATTTCACATATGAAGTCAAGACCCCATTGTTGACAAGGTTGTTCAGTTGAGATAGGCTTAAGGGGAAAAAGGAGAAGTTTTCTTTTTCCTTCAAAGATTTGGCATTTGTGACATGAGACAGCAATTTTTTTGACATCTGCAAATAGAGAGGGCCAATAATAACCAACCCTTAAAATCTTGTCAGCAGTAGACTTCCAATATAGATGCCCTGCACAGTCCCCTGCATGGAACTCTTTCATGATGTTGTTGGTTTCATTTATGGTTAAATAGTTTAGCAGTATTCCTTCATGATTTTTCCAAAACAGGGCACCATCAAAGACATGAAATTTTAGAGCTTTCATCTTCAAAAATCTTTTCTTGGTTCTGGACAATCCTGGGGGAGCACACAGGTTTAACAATACATAGTGAATATCGGCATACCATGGGGATTGTAAAAAGGTTTCACTGATCTTTGTAGTCGCCAGCTCCTGTTCATTGTCCAGCTGGTTGATGTCTAAGGCCTGAAGGTTTGTTTCAGACATTAGTTTGGAAAGACCTTGTCCCTTTATTAGCTTGGTGGGTTTTATCTCAATGTCGTATTCAAGAATACTAGCAATCCATTTGCCTCTTTTGCCTTCTAGTCCCTCTTGAGTCAATATGTCTTTTACAGCAGAGTTTGGGACATAGGCAATCACATGTGAGTATAGGATATAAACTCTGAAGTCTTTTATGGCTTTGACAAGGGCATAGGCCTTTTTTTCCATGATTTGGTATTTTAAAGGTGCATCTCTTAAGGCTCGGCTGAAAAATGTGATAGGCTTTTCATTCCCTTGGTCATCTTTTTGTAAAAGAACAACAGTTATCATGTGCTCTGAAGCGAAGGAGAAGATGATAAAATCCTTGTCAAACTGTGGACTTGTGAGAACAGGTGTTTGAGTCAAGGCAGCCTTGATACTCTCAAAAGCCTGCTTGGTTTCAAGAGACCATCTTACCTTGGCATCCTTTTTTAACATGTTGCTTAACAATCTTATCAGTTCAGCTAAATTTGGGATAAATCTCCATAGGAAATTGATCTTTCCAAGGAATGCTTGTAGCTCTTTTATGTTTCTTGGATATGGGATTTGGAGGATTGCTTGAATTCTTTCCGGATCGATTATGATACCGTCTTTTGAGATGATGTGGCCTAGAAACTTACCTTCTTCAAGGCAAAATAAGGACTTCTTGGGGTTCAAGGAAATGCCATATTTCCTGCATGTCATGAAAATTTTCCTTAAGTGTTTGAGGTGCTCTTGATCAGATTTGGAGAAAGGGGTTAAGTCATCAAGATAGACAATAAGGAATTCATGGATTTCCTTGGGAAATGCAATATCCATTGCCTTTTAAAAGGTAGCACTAGTGTTCTTTAGCCCGAAAGGCATTTTAACATACTTAAATGTTCCCCAGGGTGTGGTAAAGGCTGTCATGTCTTGGTCATCTGGGTGAACAAGTATCTGATTGAAGCCTGAAAATCCATCTAGTAATGAAATTCTAGAGGAACCCACTACTCTTTGTAGGATGTGGTCCATTTTGGGCAAAGGGTAGTGATCTTTTAAGGAGACCTGGTTTAAATTTCTTAGGTCTACACACAGTCTGATTTCTCCTGATTTTTTCGTTGTGGGAACCAGATTGGATACCCATTCAGAAAATCTGATGGGTGCTATTATACCTGCTTCAAACATTCTCTTTACTTCCTTCTCAATGAGGGGAAGAAGCATAGGGTTTATTCTTATAAGTTTTTGCTTGAATGGTTTTTGATTTGGTTTTAAGGGAATGGTATGTTGAACCACTGAGGTTTCATAGGACTTCAAGTCCTCATAACTCCAAGAAAATGCATCTTGGAATTCTTTAAACAGATCCACATATTTTGGTTTTTGATCAGGGGGCAGATTTTTGGACAATTTAATCATTCTGGGCTATTCTACTGCCCCTATGTTGTGCTCTTCTATAACAGCATTTAAAGGGTCCATTTTTGGCTTTTTTGGCACGTCATTATCATCAAACATGTCTTCTAATGGAGTTAGGCCAGCATGCAGAAAGTTATCTTTTAGATCAATAAAACCAGCCTCTACTTGGGTTGTTTCGTCTAAATGCATTTGTTTCAGTTCTTCTATGTTTGGATTGTCAAAAACAGTTGGTTTGAGGATTTGTTTTGCTGTTGGAGCTGTTACAGCCTACTGATTTTCATTTGTTTTCTGTTGGGAATCGTTCAAGGCTTCCGTGTCAATTTTTGGATTTGAAAACTCGCCCTCAAGGGTGAGGAAATTGTTAATCTGGACATCATTTTCAAACACTTTCCAGTCTTTGATATTGTTAGGAACAATGGGCCTATGTTTTATTTCAACAGTAAAATGGTGATTTGGCTCATATGGAAGCTTGCATGTGCTAGCAAAAGTGGCTAGGCTGTGTGCATGTATGTTATGGTTTCTTGAAATCTTGGCAAGCTTGGATTCCGTGAAGGAATTGAGTATATCTGTAGCAGCAGTCCTATAGGCCCTCATTCTATTGTCATTAGTAACAAAGTTACCTTTCATTTGTTGTATGATGAAGTCTAAGTGTCCTAGAATGGACACTTTTGTAGCTCCTAAAACTTTGAGCAATTTTAGGCCTAATAGGAGAGCCTCATACTCTGCCATGTTGTTGGTACATATGAAATTTAGCCTGTAGGCATGGCCTTCTACATGATTATCATGGGTGTTGTGAATCCATACCCCTGCCCCTGCTCCTAACTTGTTGACAGAACCATCAAACTCTAAATACCATGTAATTTCTTATTTTTTTGTTTGTATCAAGAGTTTTAGTTATTTTAGGATTGGGCAGATCTAGAACCTTAGTTTGAGGAGGTTCTTCTTGTTTACTGGCTGCCTTGACTGTTGTGACCATGTCATGGGCATGGGAAACTAGTTCTTTATTTATGCATGTCTCTAGCTCTGAAGCTAGAGGCTTCTCATCAGTTGGGGGCTTGTTATCATCATTAAAAAGAATAAATGAATCCATATCAGAATGGATTGAGTAAATTGGAAAATTTTGGGGCATCTCCTCACTACGCACTACATACTTCATCAGTGTTTCTCTATACATCCTCTTTGGCTACCCAAAGACAGATATAGTGGCATAAGAGAGGTCGAGTTGGAGGGATCCTTGAAGTTTTGCTCCCCATGATCTTGATAGGATCATGTCGTATTTTGTTGGAATGTCAGCAACTACTACGTCCATCAGGATTGTCTTGTTGGGAAATTGGACTAAAGACACACAAAGGTCTTTGATTAAGCCTAAGCATTTGACTCGACTTGAGTCAAAGGAGTAGAGATCTTTGTAGGGTCCAGTCACATCAAGGTTGAGCTTTTCCATTACAGCTTTGGGCATAAGCTTGTGTGAGGCACCTGAGTCAAACATAGCATTGTGCAAGATTTTGTCATGTATGTGCAGACTGACATAAAAAGGTGGAACAGATCCATATGTTGATTTTCCATTAACTTCTGGACCAAAAAGCAGCTCATGGGTATTATCTAAAATGTTTGCATCATCCCTGACCTCTGGTAGTTGAAGTGATCTTTGAATTTGTTGCCTATATACATCATGTTTGGCAAGTTTTGAGAGGGGGATGGACATTTTAAGTTTTCCAATTTCTGCTTCTAAATTGAATGGTTTCTCTAATGGAATCTTTATGTTAATAGCAGCAGATTTCTCCCTTTCAAGCGTGTTTTCTGTGTTTTCCTTTTAATTTTCAATATTGTGATTAATGACTGCTTGTGGTATTTCTGTTTTGGGAATATTTTTAGGAGCGTTGTTTAAATTTTCTTTTGAGGAAGAAGAAGGTAGAGGCTGGTCAGTAGGAGTTTGTATGTGTGATATGTCCTCTACAGTCACTTGATGCCGGTTTGGGACAACAATATCAGCTGGTTCTATTATGACAACCTTGTCTTTAATCTTATTGGGCTGTATGTTGTCCTTGGCTTTGTTTGGTGCAGGGACTTCAATGGTTCTTGTTCTCAGCTTGTATTGTTTATGGACCTCATATACAGCAGAATCGTAACCTTGTTCAAAATCAAAAGACTCTCCTAACTTGGTCTGAAATTGTTTTACATCAGGGTAGTCTTGGTCTTCTTGAGTGAGAAAGATTTGCTGCTCATTTTTCAAAGCTATCAAGTTTATGTGATTCTCCTCTGTGGGCTCACTGGACGTGGATGCTTCTACCTAGTTTTCTTGGAAACGAGGCCTAATATCATGGTCGGGACTAGCCCTTCCAGCATTTGTGGTTTGATTTTTCCTGAAGTTTGGATTCCTTATGGTGTTGGACTGTTGTCCCTCCCATGATGCTTTTCTCTCAAAACTCTCCACTCTGTCCCCTAACCTATGCATGCCATTGATAATAGCATCTAGCTTTTGGTCTAAGGCTGAGGGTTCTTCCTTGAAGGTAGTTCTTCTCTCTATTCTGGCTCTATTTCTTTTGGCAATTAGGTTTGCCTCCACACTAATAGCAACATCTTTCATCTCTGCAAGGCTTTGAGGGGCTCTTTCCCTTAATTGATACGCCATTTCAGCATCAAAACCATCAGGGAATTTATATAAAGCAAGATCAGGTGGAGGTCTTAAGTTCTATCGTATTGCATTGTAGACATTATTGAACCTTGCACAGTAATCCAACACAGTTTCCTGAGGGCCTGTTTTAATAGTGTCATACTCAGACAATATGTGCAAGGGGTCCTTCTTTTTCTCCCATCTATTGATAAATGACTGATATAAGGCTTCTGGGTCTCCTATGGAATGGGCTGGGAGCGCTCTAAACCGGGTTCTGACATCACCTGTCAAGATTTGGACGAAAATCTTCATTCTCACACTGTCATCATCAATTTCATAACTCTCAAAGTAATCCTGCATTTTCTTTGTATGTTGAAGGGTTGTGCAGGAATTTGTGCTATCAAAATAGGTAATTTTAGTCTGGTAATCCTGAGGCATAGCCCCGGGATTTGCAGGCAGCTGTAAAGGTGCATATCTATTAGCCATAATGAATGGGATAAGTGGAACAACCGGGGCAACTGGGATAATTGGAGTAGTAATGGTGGTATTCGTAGTGGATGGAGGTGTGGAAACAGGGTTTGTATAAGTGGATGATGAACAAGGGGAAGTAAGGTTTGAACGGAACAGAACTTTGACAGGGGTCGCTAAATGGCTATGTTGAACTGTTTCAGGACTGGAAACAATCAAACCTTCTTGTTTCTCTTGTTTTCTAAGGATCTTAGAAATTATATTGGGGTTATCAAAAATAGCTGGGGGATTTGGATCTGGATTTGATCTTGTATAACGTGAATGCTTCTTGGGAGCCAGCTTCTAGCTTATTTTTTGGGAATTTTTCTAAGAATACAGGTTAACAGAAACTTTTAAAGGTCGGTTTCTTCCTCTGCAGAGCTTGGGACTGGTTTTGTGAGATTATCTGAGGAAGGTCCCCAGCAGAGTCACCATTATGTTATGACTCAGGTTGTCCCTAAGCTCCTGAAGGGATACTGCCGAGGTAACCACAAACCAATCTTTGGATTACAGGTTCTAGCCCACCTGTAATCAGAGAGGGCTCTCTCTTGATGATTTAGTTTCGTTGATGATTATTTTAGGCTAGCTATTGGGTTCAGTGGGTTTTGTTTAAGTTTGGATGGTGTTTGAATGGAAGGAAGACTCTTTCAAGAAGAGCGGTATCCATAGAATGATAAGTTTCAAACCATTGGGCATGGAGTCAAGGAGTAAGACCGCAAGTAGGCTTTCCTGATCACAGGAGGAATATGGACCAAGGTAGCTGCACATGAAACAACCTTCAAGCTAAAGAGATGGAGCGAAATTTAAGGAATGAGAGGCAATTAAGAATCTCTCAATCAGCTTAACAGAGGGAAGGAAAATGAGCTCTATCTAGGGCAGTTAAGAATCCCTGGATAACTGTCATACATGGTGAATTAGGGCAAACATGAGCTAGATGGAATTCATATTTATGCCTAAAACAGATGAAAAACATAAAGAAATAGCAGAAATTGAGCATAGAGTGCAGTTAAACAAGTTATAAGCTAATCTTTCTTTCTGCTTCTTAGATAATGATATATGGATGGAAAAAACAGAGGTAAGAAACACTTATTGAGTCATGTATTAGCGCAGGAATTCCATAGTCACTCTTCAACCATTAAACATAGTACACAATTCATTCTCCCAGCTCATAAGAAGTCTTTGATTATAGAAATTATCAGGCATACAGTGCGAGTCTCTGCTCAAACCAAACATCTAACCAACAAAAACCAACCCTCATTACATTGTTCAGGATGGTATATATAGGTAAAATATCCCAAAAGTATTTATTACATCCGACCTAAACAGGTCTGCGGGAAAAAGCATATTTAAATCTAACTTGTGCTGAAATTAAGTGTAAGTAAATATTCCTTGGGTTGCGCCAAAGGCAGCTGGATCAAAGCGAGTTAATGTGGTGCCCTCTGTGGCTTGGTGCAGTGGTTTTGTAATAACTGTGCCTTGAGCTTTGGTCCACTGATCTTTTGTGAATTTAATGTGTAATAAGTGTGATTTGAGTGCCTTTAAATGGCCTTTACTACTTTTTTGACTTTGTTGGATGGTTCTTTAATGCTTCATCTGCTTCGAGCCACTGATAGATCTTCACTGATACACTTCGCGGCAACGCTGATACACTTTTCCGCTACCTGGTTTTCTCTGACATGGATTTTGGCTTCATACTTGCTCTGATATTCTTTAATGCCTGGATCGGGCCTCTCTCTTTCTTTTGATACGCTAAAAACTACAAAATTGGGCCCTTTCTGCCCTTTTCGGCGCAAAAATGGCTGAGGAATCAAAAGATTCCCCATTTCGACCCATTTCCCGTAGTGATGCATGGTTAGCGCTAATCGTGCATCGAAAACGGCCTTTTTTTTCATTCTGGGCTTTCGAAGCGACGATTTTGCACTTGCGTGATTTTTTGGCTGTTGATGTCAGCATGACGTCGGTGGTACGGTGGATGACGTCAGCATGACATCAACAGTGGGACCCTCTTGTACGGGTGTGACGTCAGCAGGGTGACGTGGCAGTACGACATGGTGATGACGTGGCAGGGACACGGTGGCAGGGTGATGTCTGCAAGGCGTGGGCAGGAGGGGTAAGTTGGCGGCAACTTGGCGGGTGACGTTGTGCTTACGTCATGCAAGGGGAGGGCGGTTTCCGGTTTCGAGTGCACCGCTCTTGCACCTGGGCGGTATTGGTAAGGGGGCTCCGCCACAGCTGGGAGGGCGACGCGTGGCAGGGGTACGACGGCAAAACCGTCGATCTCCTGGGCACTAACCCTAGGCATGTCGGGGCGTGAAAAGACACGCCAACCGTAGATCGCGGGTGCACTAGATTTGACGGCTGGTGGATGAGACGAGGTGGCGGACGGATAAGAAGGGGGGAGTGCACCAATTGATTTTTTAATTTTTTAATTTGGCGGGGGGTAAAAAACTTTAGGAAAAGTGGGTTTTGGGGTTAAATCCAAGTGGGGTTGATTTATTTGCAAGCGGGACTTTAGAAAAAGGGGCGGAGCCTAAGTTTTGTGGAACAGAAGGAGGAATTTATGCCATGGAATGAGTCCAAGGGCATCACGAAGAGGTTTCTATACTTTAGAGGGGGGACTTAATGCACAAGAAAGGGTCCTTTGTATTTGAAGATGGCTTTTTGAAACGAAAGGAGGGTTGTTATTAAGTTCCAGATAAACTTAGCAATTCCCAAGTGAACTTGATGGCTATTTTTCAACCAGGGGGAGGGGATAAGAATATAGGGGAGTTACATAGTAAAAATTAGCAATTAATATGACAAGTGATAAGAAAGCGCTAAGTATGTGAATCTCATGCTTTTAGGGGAAGATGGTCCATAAAGGGAATGACCATTCCTCGAGTAAAGAAAATCTTTACTAAGGCATTTGATATGAAAATGATGAAACTAAGAGATATCAAGCAGATCTTGACCTCTTTGGGGAAGTTAGTGAATGATTTGGGGATTGAGGAAGAAGGGGGAAGTTAGTCACGCCTTGCTTGAGCTCCTCCATATGAAACTTGTCTGATAATTGTGACCTGAACAGATATGACACTTGAAAATATAAAATTGATCACAAATCAACATTCTGCAACCTGAAAACTACCTACCAAGCCTACTTACCTAGCAATTTTTTCTTCTTTTTGGTTTGGGTGCACTTAGGCTTGCAGACCTAGTTTTTCAACTTTCTTTTTCTATCCTCCTATCTAAAACTACCCTTATCTCTTCGAAGGGCCAAGATTAAGCAGTTGGGCTCCTTAATTCTCTACGTACCTAAGCATCTGCCAAGATTAAGCTGTTTGGACAGATATTCATTCTCTATATTCTAAAACAAGAAATTGAAACCTAGGGAGACCAAGTTTAAACTGTTTGGACCTCCCTTTAACTGAAAATTCTTCAAAAATGGACTAGTATATCAAAATTGGAACACAACAGTGGCACTTTAACTCGCACATTCTCCTGGCCTCCTTTTCTGGCATCTGTAGCAAATATTGAACATTGCAGCATGCAAAGAATGACATATTTGGCATGTAAAAATGTCAATCATGAAAGATGAGTAACCTGCTGTAGCAGGAGGCTAAGAGGTGGAAGAACTTAGAGAAGCTGAGTTGAAAATGGAAGTTTCCATTTGTGAAGTAGAGCAGGGTGAAGTTTTGGGTGAAGATGAAGACTTGAAGACTGAAAATTCGAGTGAGACCAAAGGGTCACATGATTTTAAATATGACAATTTGTGTATGTTTGCAGTTGAAACATGTGAAGAAGTACAATTTTCTGATATTGACATAAAGAAGCAAGAAGATAGGAAGAATCTAAATTTTGTTCTAAAAAGAAGAAGTAGAGAAGGATATCAAGCAATCAAGCAAAAGACTTGATGAGATTGAGGAGAAGACCAACGAAATATTTCTAAGTCATGTAAAGGACTTGGAACAGTAGGATGAATTGGTGATTGAATCATCAGATGAGATAATGAGGTATTGTGGTTTTAGAACCGACAAGTTGTGCGTGAATGCAGGTATTGCAGAAGACAAAACATTTTATGGAATTGTCTTGAATGAAGCTGAAAGTTTCCAAGTAGAGTATGATGATGACTACCTTTCAAATGAAGATCAAGTTGAGTTATTACAACATAAGGTGTTCATAAATTCCATGGTTAGTGGAGGAAATATCTTCAGTAGGGATTAAACAATTATGTCTTATCATAAGAACTTTGATATTGGAAAGAACAACGAGGAATTCATTTTATTAAATGGGCAAAGGGAGAGTGATAGGTAGACATCTAAAACTATCACAGAGATGGAGGATCATAATTTTATTCTAATCAAGAAGGAAGAATTAGTGTCAATAAGAAGCTATACTTGTGACAAAGAAGAAGATAGTGAGGATTGTACAGAGCTTTTAGGAGAAATTTCAAGTGAGATGGAAAATTTGTGGCATGAGTTAAGTCTTTTGGAGAAAAGGCTAGAAAACCAAAAAGTAAGTGTTCAGGTTGTAAAATCAAAACTGGATGAGAATGAAGAAGTTCACTACAGTGGACAAGGACATAAAGACATCATTGAAACAGATGGTGTGGAGGAGAGACTAGCTGATAGTCTTGTGAATTCTGTTGAGAATTAAAAACAACATATTGATGTGCTAACAGAGGAGGAAGAATTAAAGCAAAAAGCTAAATTGTTGCCAAAGGAAGAAAAGGTGCAAAATCCTTATGATTTTTATTTTAACAATCGTTTTATGATCACAAGTTTTGTTGCAGACAATGAGCAGAAATTCAATATTGCAGAGGAAGATATCTTCAAATATATTCAAGAATCTTGGGTGCAAGCAATATCTGTATTAGTACTTGAAGTAATAGCAAAAGTAATAGTAGAAGCTGAAGCATAAAAGATTGAGTAAAGTAATCAGTAGTTTAAATATGAATGGAAAATGTGCAGTGAGATGCAGAATGCGAAGGTGCCAAAGTTAGTGGATAGCAGCAACAACCTGAAACAAGGGGAAATAGGTAGAACTAAGTGGCACATTATGGGCTAGTCTGAGAAATTGCTGGAAATGGAGATTGGAGAATTATGGCAGTTAATGATGAAACAATCCATATGGAGGAGATTAATAGTAGCAGGAAGTATTATCAATAAGAATTTAAACCTGATTGACAAGGAGAGGAAGATGAGACAAAAGAGAGTAGACATACGGCATCAGCAAAGATGCAGATCATTTAGACAACTACCACCTAAAGTTTGGGTCTGTGGAGGTTTTCTATCAACATATGAAAACATAGGATCAGACGATCACGAATTTTTTCTACTTTGGAAGTTTGATGTAGGAGCAACCAGCTCAACAATATCATTCTATTTTAGTAGACATAGGGGGTCTTATGTTTTAAGGAAGTTGGTTTCCTATTTGTTGAATTAATATAATTATTTAGGCTTTTGAATGATTTTAATGAGAATAAGATTTAATTGAATATTGTGAGACATATTTCTAAATGTTCTCGAATGTAGGAGAACATGAGAGAATTGGGATGGTTAAGAGATTGAGATATTTGAGATTTAATTGTAAATATTAGATTAGGAGTTAGTTCATGGTTTTGTGGATTAGAGAGGATCCTTAGAGATAAGGAAGAGATTTTAGGATTTTGTTGAGAAGCTTGTGGATCTAAACCAGGAATCGGTTGTAGAATCCTTTTGTATAAATGTAAGCCTAAAAGGCATAGTCAAATGTTAGATAGTTAGATAGCAAGTTAGCTGGTTAGTCTGTCAGGTCGAGAATTAGAAGTTTGATTGTAAGCCTACGGGCAGATTGTGAAACAGAGGCCACTGGAATTAGAAAATCAGGCCAGAGAGACAAGATTCTTATTATGTAGTCATTTGTTTATATGTATATATATTCAATTCCAAGGTTGTGTAAGTTTGTGGTTTGAGTATGGAATGATGAATTATGTGTGTATCAGAGGTTTGCATAGCATATGTATGTAGGTAGAATCCGAAGGAAAAACACAGAGAAGAAGAATGATACCAAGGATCAGAATGGATCGTTGAAACCAATTGAAGGATCAAAGTAAAGCTCTGGAGGGAAAGTGATTAAATAACACGCGAAGTTAAGCTCAAGAGAGAGTTATGTAGTAGAACAACAGAAGGTCGTGAACCCTAAAGAACCTCGAAACCAAAAAAGAATAATGAAGAAATGGAAAAACATCACAAGTAAAGAGAAGAATGATAAGTGAAGTGTCGACTTGCCCAGGAGTCATTGGATCTATATGATCAACGGATGAGATTTGTTCGTGATAAGTGGCCAGGATTAAGTTGCATGTAATGAAGCAAGAAATGAACCATGGAGAATCACAATTAGAATCACATCACAACATAACTTAGGAGTTAATGGACTTGGCCTTAAGCAATTGTGATTTGCGATGTGAGAGGTCATTGTTGACCATTGGATCAAGTTATTTGATCAATGATAGAGGATTGTGATAAACCCCACATCACAATATTTCTTTTCTGTGGAATGAACCATGGGCCTTAAGAAATGTGACATGCAAAGTCTGATGTAATCGACGATTAGTTCACATTGCAATATTCCATGGTAAACATACCGTGCCCTAAGAAATTGCGATATGTGGTATTGCGATGAGCGATACTAAGCGGACCCGATAAGTCTTGTGATGTGTGATGTAAGAGTAGACCCGAGAAAGTTATGGACGCTGTTTATTGCAATTGGAGTCCGGTTGTGTTTATTGCATATCGGATGTGAAAGGAGGAATGCATGCTAGTGTGATCCATGAGAATTGCGACAATGATGGATTTGGTGGAGTAAACCAATGGTGGGGAATGAATGCAAACAATAGAGAGTCGGAGAAATATATAAAGGTTGTGAAATAGTGGATAGTGTGATTGCATCCCATAGATCATGAGTTCCGAATGCTAGATTCTGAACAGTCCTTTTGAAACCCATGATTGTGATAAACTAAAGCCTCGGTAAATGTGCAAAGGCCAAGGAAACAGGAAAGGGCAAGTTTACGTGTGCTTTGCGCAATATTTCTATTGTATAAAGTTTATAATAGAAATAAGAGATTAAAAGGTGTTACGGGTTAAGACCGGATATAATTAAGGAATGAGTGCAAGGTTTGGTTATATGTGTGGACATAGAGACTAACGAAGGTTTATGATGTTGAACAATGTCCCGAACTAAGGATGGATTAAGGGTAGACTGGATTAGTTAACAAATCATTCCACTGAGATTTATTAAGGGGGACTTAAACCTTAAAGCGATTGAAGATTTGACTCAGTAGGGAGTCTAAAATTCCTGGGGAAAATAGGTTTATGCATAACATATGCATACTGTGGGTATTTGTAGGTCTTTTTTGCATCATTTTGGTATCAGAGCAGAACAAAGAAATTCTGTGTGAAAGTTTCCTTAAAAATAATTTAGAACAATGTTATGTGTAAAGATGTGTATGCGGGCAAGGGAGATCATACTCTAATATGAAAAAGAGTAGTCACATAGGGATAATGTGTAGTGGGACTTGCAGATGCAAGAGACAGAGGACAATCCATTCAAAGTGCAGGAAATGGTGGAATAAGATCATGCAGACATCTTGAAGGTGAGATGGTATGTTTTTGTTTTAATCTGATTTGGAGATTGGAGAGTTGTGGTTTGTATAATGATGCACAAGTAGCAGCATAAGAAGGTGAGAAGATTGCAGCAACCTAGAGTAAGGAGTGCTCAAGAGAAACTGAGAACAACTTCCACCTATGGTTGGGTAGAATTTGTTGAGGCAGCTCCAAAGTTGCAATTGTAGGTAAAGTTGTCTTAGAGATAACAATTCCAGCAAAATAAGTGTTGGGTGGAATTGTTAGTCAGCAAGAGGTTTGAGGAAAGAACCAAAGAGATGCTAAAAGACTGAGCTCAGAGGAAAGAAGCTTAGTGAGGCATATGTAGCAATAAGGTGACTTCTTACTGTAGAGGTATTGTTGCAACTCACAAAGGAAATTCCACAAAGGATGTGGGTAGAATTGCTAAGGGATAAAAGAAGCTGGTAAAAGTTTTTGAATAAAAGTAGAATGTGGCAGAACCTTGAGAAATTCCAACATATGTTAGATAAAGAGGACATTTGTGTTCTTAAGAGGTGTAGATGAGTTAAATCCTAGAAGGAGCAAAGGAGAGTGCTCAAAGGAGGTTCTAGAGATAGAGAACCAAGTGCTTTCCAAAAGACCAAGTACAAAGCAAAGCTTGGTGAGGAAAGTGGCAACAGGAGGACCTGCTGTTACAAAGGCTTTAGTACAACTCATAGGGAATGAGTGAGGAACTCATAGAGATAGAGAAGAAGATGAATACTGAAAGTCATTGTAGAGGTTCTAAGGAATACCACAACAGAAGAAAAGTGAAGAAGGAGGATGCCAAGGCAAATGGCAAGAGGATTACTCAAGAGGAATTTGATAAAGATATTTTCGAGATGAAAGAACACCTCGATGTATTGAGGATGATAATAGAGGAAAGCTAGAGACAAGGTTGGGTATTGAAGAAAAAGCCAATGAAGTGGCATAAGTTAGAGAGAAGGATACAACAGAGGCAAGTGAAGAGCCTGGTGGAAGAAATCAGAGAATCTCAGTTGAAAATGGAAGTTTCCATTTGTGAAGTAGAGCAGGGTGAAGTTATGGGTGAATATGAAGACTTGGAGACTGAAACTTCGAGTGAGACCAAAGGGTCACGTGATTTTAAATATGACAATTTGTGTATGTTTGCAGGTGAAAGATGTGAAGGAGGAAAATTTGCTAATATTGACATAAAGAAGGAAGAAGATAGGTAGAATCTAAATTATGTTCTGAAAGAAGAAGTAGAGAAGGATATCAAGCAATCAAGTAAAGGACTTGATGAGATTGAGGAGAAGGCCATCAAAATATTTCTAAGTAATGTAAAGGACTTGGAACAACAGGAGGAATTGGTGATTGAATCATTAGATGAGATCAAGAGGTCTTGTGGTTTTACAACTGACAAGTTATGTGTGAATGCAGGTATTGCAGAAGACAAACCATTTTATGGAATTGTCATGAATGAAGCTGAAAGTTTCCAAGTAAATTATGATGATGATTACCTTCAAAATGACGATCAAGTTGAGTTATTACAGCAGAAGGAGTTCATAAATTCCATGCTTAGTGGAGGAAATATCTTCAATAGGGATGAGAAAGTTATTTCTTATGATAAGAAATTTGCTATTGGAAAGAACAACAGGGAATTCATTTTCTTAAATGGCCAAAGGGAGAGTGATGGGCAGACATTTAAAACTATCACAAATATGGACAATCAGAATTTTATTCTAATCAAGAAGGAAGAATTAGTTTCAACAAGAAGCTATACTTGTGACAAAGAAGAAGATAGTGAGGATTGTACAGAGCTTTTAGGAGAAATTTCAAGTGAGATGGAAAATTTGTGGCATGAGTCAAGTCTTTTGGAGAAAATGCTAGAAAACCAAAAAGTAAGTGTTCAGGTTGTAAAATCAGAACTAAATGAGAATGAAGAAGTTCACTACAGTGGACAAGGACAGAAAGACATCATTGAAATAGATGGTGTGGAGGAGAGACTAGCTAACAGGCTCGTGAATTATGCTGAGAATTCAAAACAACATTATGATGTGTCGACAGAGGAGGAAGAATTAGAGCAGTAAGATGAATTGTTCCCAAAGGAAGAAAAGTCGCAAAAGCTTTATGATTTTTATTTTAACAATCGTTTTATGATTACAGGTTTTGTTGCAGACGATGAGTAGAAATTAGATAACAATGTAAACTTTGAAACGGGAACTGATACTATTACCCGTTTCGTAGAGATAACAAAAAAGTGATCTGGTTTTGGAAAGGGGTGATACAGAACACACATGTTTTTTTTAGATCATATTTTTTGGCACTTTAATTTTTTTATGTCCATTACATTTTATAATGGTAGTGATTTTCATGCTGATTTGAAAAAGTGGGTATTATGCATCAAACCCTTTTTTTAAAAGACCTATTTTTTGGCTTTAAATTTTCTAATGTATAAAATGTAAATAATTATTTTGTAAATTTGATAATTTTTGAAGTGGTCGTTTTCTTCATATTTTAATTTTTTTGTAGTGAGGTTTTTATTGTTCTGCATTTTTAAATTAGAAGGTTGATATTATGAATTTTTGATATTCTACATATTTATACATCCTTAATTAATTTTTCAATCCACATGAAATAATTGCTTCTAAAAAACAATATTTTTTAACAATGGACATAAAAATAACCATTTGTAACATAAATATAACTAGAAAACTACACATTTTGATAATTTTTTGCTAGAATTGACATGTCAAAATCACAACTTTTATACGAAAATTTTAACTAAAAATGGCTAAATAATAGTTTTATTTTTTTATGAATTTCATGTCAAAAAATAATAATAATCACGTTTTAAAAAAAAAATAATGATTAACTTAAAAATCAATGTGAAAATCACATATTACAAATATTGAACACATAACAACCTTAATTGAGTGTTTATTCTTCTCATAAAATGTCAAACTCAAAACATTGCAAAGCTTGATTTCCAAACATAACTTAAATTTAATCAACAATGTCACATAATCCAAACTCTTCATCCTCTAGAGTTTCATCATTGTATTCTTCCACAATATTTTCTACTTCCTTTTACTCATTTTCCTCTTCTAATGGATCTTTGATGTCTGCGAATCTCCCAATGTATGTCTTTCCAAACATTCCATGTAATGGTGGTTGGGTTTCCTTTGCCTTTTTTTCCACATGTGATTCACTAAAGTCCCCTTTCTTCAACCCAATTTCTTGCATTTCATCAGGAAGGAATTGAAGGGAATTAATTCTTTGCTAAATGAAAGTGCACTGTACTAGATCTTTTTCAATTGCAATGCAATTTCTTCCTTTTTGAAGGCAACATGCTAGTGTTGTACCTAATTATCAAGCACAAAAGTAATAATGAACTAAATTAGTATAATGACATATTAATTAAAAAATAACATATTGAAATTCAATTCCACAAAATAAAACTTACCTGAGCCAGAAAATAATTCTAGAAACCAATCTCCTTCATTTGAACATATTCCTATAAGATAGTTAATCAATAATTGTAGTTTTTGATAAATGTTAACTATCTCTTCTTTTGCTTCTTTATCTTCATATGTTATTTTTCTCACAACAACATCGTAAGTCAGTATTTGGCTATGACTCTTTCCATCTACCCGATTAAAAATCATAGACATATGGCTATCATCTTTTGCTCAACTATCAATATGAATGAACTCGCAATCATTTATAAATTGTTGATCTTCATTGTTAAGAAGATTTGACTTTTGCCTATAACATGAAATAGTAAAAGTTCAATTAACTTGTACATAAATGAATTTTTCAACATTAATCAAATAGACATTTTAAACATCTTACCATGTAAACTGCATCCTTGAATTTGCTTTCCCCTTGAAGCTTGACAATATCATTTCCAATTGTGTGTCTGAATGAAATGTCACAAATCTCCATAATGGTGATGACCTGACTTCTACAAATCCCACAACCACTTTACTAAGATCTTGATAAGTATAAGGGTCACTATCATAGCCAATGTTTGGAATATTGAAACCATGGGGCATATTTGCAATGACTAGGGCATAATCCCTTTTAGGTATGAGTTTAGCAATGTCTTCACAGTCCCCTTGTATTACTTGATATTGAATAGTGTCAGCACATTCCAAATGAAATGATTAAGAGTTGGATCAAGTTCAACATTCTTAATACGTTGCTTCCTCAGTCTTTCGATCTTTATTTTTTCAATAAAGGTTTTGAAACTATCTAGCACTCCATTATCGTCCTTCCTCATCTTTTATAAAATAAACAAATATATGTGTAAGCTATAAATTAAAAATAGTACACGGATGAATAAAAATGAATGTATAAATCAAGATACCTTTTTAAATGCAAGATAAAAAGCATTTAATGTTGATGTAGAATTCGAGTTTGGATAGTTGCACACAACATCATCCCAACTATCCTCATTCAACAATCTAACCATTTGTTCTTGAATTTTCAAGTAAACTTTGTGACTGCATAGATAAAGTAACAAAAATTTAATATAATGATTTGTATAACAAATACTACCAAGAACAAAATGTTTTATTTAAAAGATAATATAATCTAGAAATAAATAAAAATAATTCAACAAACTTACTTTTGAAATTCCTTAGACATTTCCTCTAATGATAATCCCCCTGACCTCACACGAGATAATATTTTTTTGACAATTTTTTCATCTTTCACTCCTTGCATCACCCTCCAAGGTGTGATATTCATATCGTCTGTAAGCTGCTTCATTTTAGGAGCTTATTTACTGTTGCTATATATCAATGGCTTAGACTTTTTGACCCTCTAGTTTTTAATGGCAATGTCTTCCCAAATGCTAAAAATCTCATCAATTAACTTCCAAACATCTCCAGTTCTAAATGACAATTGGAAAATGTTATCAACACCTCTAAATAAATCATTATTTTTGTTGCCTTTTCCACCCTTTGAGAATTGATTTTCTCTTCAATTTGATAGCCTATTTACATACAATATTCCTTTCGGAAATCTGCAGTAACATTTATCCTATCCCCACTACATTTTTCTTGAAATTCACTATGAATAAATCTAACCCTTTGGATGAAAGTAGTAGACATCCTATATTCATTATCTGAATTATGATCCCATGCCACTAACTTTGCTTCTATATCTTATAAACCAGCATAAATGATACATGTCATTATTTCAAAACGTGGGTTATTAGGATATTCCTCCATTAATTGTCTTTGAGCTTCTAGAGAATGGTTCCCCCCAAGCACATAATAATTGTATTCAAAATATTTTGACTTATCAAATGCTTCTTTGTTGGGAACTTGAAGTGGATCAACAAGAAGCACATAACTAACCACATGAGCATATGGATTATACCTCATTAATTTCTTCAAGTTGTGAACATGTAGATGATGTGGCTTTCTGACTTGATATTAACATTGTCCTTCACTTGCCTTATAGGTTTGTCTGACATTAAGCTGAATTGTACGACCACCATCAATTAATTTTCTCTTTGTTAAATTCTGTCGAATAGCATTTTGTTTTTTTTTTTACAATGCCATCCTTTAAATCGGCTCCTGGTGTAAAGATTTCTCTACTTTCTTTTGAAGGTTCACTAGGTTCTTGACTGCTGGTAACAACTGCTTCAAAATATTCAACTTTACTTTTCTTTGTCATAACATTCGCAATAGATTTATTCTTGGGAATTTTTACTTTTGGTCTTTTATGGCTCTTCTCAGTTCCAATGTCGTCTTCAGTAATGGCAACATATGCTTCACTGTCAGTTTCAACTTCATCGTCCTTAAAAGTAACCCTTTCTAGATTTATCCACGAAAGCCTTTTCTTCTGATTCTTTGGATGTAGTTTTGTAGCATCATCAATTACTACATTTTGCTTATTTTCCATATCTTCTTCTGACACTAAGTAAAAATTGTTGACAACTTTCATGATATCATGCTCTATGAAATGAATTCCTCCCAATCTAATTGAATAACTTTCAACAAAATTCTACCAAACAAAATATCATATGTCAATAAAAACAAAGTTAAAAAAATATAGCGAGACACTTTCAAGAAAGCAAAATACAAATATAAATAACAATAATTACGATGTTTTGTGTCATCTCATTTACATTTGTTTACACAACTTTGTAGACACCTCTCTCGCATCATACAATGAATATGATATTTAGTATTTAATCCTTTCATGTGACTTGGGAGATTTTGTAAGTACGTAAACAACTTCACTGTTTGGTAACGAACACATATCTATGACTCTTCCCATCACCTCAAAAATTCCATTATCATTCGGTATATAACTATATACATATATTGACATTTTTGTTTTCTTTTTCTTTCACATGCTAGATTCTTGCTGGAAATTTCACCTCTTTTGAATTCTTCCAGTTTGAAATCATCTTCTTATCACTTGAGGCACTTGAAAGATTTGTAGCCATGAGCTCAAGTGGAATTCATTCACAAATGTTTCTTGAAGATGCACCTTTAAGAGTCTTTGGTTTAGAAAGATTCATAGAAATCTTCTTTGATGCCATTTTCCTGAAAAATAGAAACACATAAATCAGTAAATAACAAACACATATTAACTTAAATTAACAACGAGAATATATCATAAAAATTTTATTTGCGGGTGGGCCGGCGAGAGCGGGCGG